>JAASGO010000161.1:0-40977 GCA_023334245.1 Globisporangium cederbergense | reverse complement strand
TGCAGGCCGTGCAGGACCTCCGGCAGCGTGTACTTGACGATGAACCTGAGCTGCTTGTCCTTCTGCTCGGGGTCCTTCTCGGCCACGGTTGCACGCAGCACGGGCACGTGGATGTCGGCGCACGCGTCCAGGATCATGTCCACCTTGAGCGCGTCCAGATCACTCTCTTGCGGGTACAGACCCACCTGCTTGGCCGCGTACCGCGCGAGCGCCATGCTTTGCGCGTACATCTGGCCCTGAATCTCCATCATGGGCAGCTTGCCGAACGGGAATGTGGGCTTGCGCGCCAGGAACTCGCGACCGCGCGGCTCCTCCACCTCGTCGAGTGGCACGCGGCCATAAGCGCACACTAGGCGCACGATCTCCGCGCGGCCGCGTTGGTCGAAGTAGTGCAGTCGACCAAGGGTCTTCTTCGGGACGGCGGCGGCCATGGCGCTGCTCATGCTCGTCGGCTTGGTTGGTGGTGTATTGGTCGAATCTTCAAGTTGCTTCATAAACGAAATTTGTTCCCAACACTACCTCTTTATGAATAATATACAGGTCCACGCATCATATCGGTTTCAAGAGGGGAGCTTGAAAAGCCGCATCGTTTCAACATGAGCTCTCGCGATGGCCACAAACGACTTCACCACCTCACACGACAAGCTACGCACGCGCCAACACGCAACCATCCACGCAGCGAGCCAACACACACAGACTTACAGCGATGCTGGAGCACAGTGCGCCGTCAAGCGCCAAGGAGAAGCGCCAGGCAGCGACGGCCGCCGCTGGTGGCGCCACGTCGACCGAGGACGAGATCATCCGCTTCCTGACCAACCAGCAGCGACTCGCAGAGGAAGAAGCTCCTGGTGGCAAAAACAACTCGGGCTACATCTTACTGTACGAGGATTCGGACTTCTCGCCGGCCGACCTCACAACGCTCTATCTGGACCCGGCCAAGCAGCCCGAGTACGCCGCGGCCGCAATGGCCAGTGCTGCCAACGACAATGACGACGATGACGATGGTGATACTGGAAGCAGCAATAGCAATAGCCAACGAGCTGCAAATGGTGTGGGTGGCGTGTTCTGGTACCGTCCTACCGAGTACGCGGACGACCCGGACTACTTCAAGAGCACAGCGGGCTGCGGCCTCGTACGCGAAGGCCCACTGAACGACTCGTGGCTGCTGGGCGTCTTCGCGGCCATTGCGCTGCATCCGGACAACCTAATCGAGAATCTCTTCGTGTCCGAGTCGATCGAGACGTTCAAGCGCTTCGGGGTCTTCAGCTGCCGTTTCTACAAGAACGGTACCTGGGTGACTGTGACCACGGATACACGAGTCCCGTACTCCCTCGAACTCCAGGACGACGATTTGTACCCATCCAAGGGCAGCTCAACGCCCGGGAACGTGCTCTATGGAGGCAGTCTCAACAAGAATGAGGTCTTCATCCCGTTTCTCGAGAAGGCGTTCGCCAAGCTCCACGGGAGCTATCAGGTGTTGGCCGAGGCCACGGGCGGAAACACGAGCGGCAAGATCCTTGAGGCCTTTCTCGACTGCACTGGCGGCAGCGCCCATCGTGTGGACCTCCAGGAGGAGAGATTCAGGCGTGGGGACGACGCAGCCAACAGCGTCGCTCTCTGGAAGAAAATGCTGCGCTTCAAGCGCAACAAATGTATTTTAACCGCCCAACTGCGCCAGCTCTCGTTCAATTCCTACGACATGACGGCCACGGGCATCATCAAGAATCGCCAGTACGTCGTGATGCACGTCAAGGAGGTTGGACTGGCTTCGGCCAGTAGTGGCGCGACTGGAACCGCAGGTGTGGCCGCAGCCACTACGACGACGCTGCGGTTCGTGAAGCTCAAGAATGTCTGGGGCCGCGGCATGTGGAAGGGCGAGTGGTCCAACGACGACAGCAAGTGGGAGGAGCACATGCAAGTGGAGAATGCGATGCGATCGGACGCGGCCTGCGAGTTCTCGCGCAGCGGTGCAGACGGCTGCTTCTGGATGGTCTGGGAGGACTTCTTGGATACATTTAATGAACTCTTCGTGGTCCACATCTTTGACGATGCGGCCGTGTTCCAGTACTGCGTCCAGGGCAAGTGGCTCGGCCACAGCGCGGCCGGAGCCCCGGCCCCAAAGTCGCACCACTACGCTTCTATATCTGCGGCTGGCGGTGGTGAAGGTGACCAAGTCTCTACTGGTCCAACCATGGGAGAGCGGCCCATCGGCAAGACCAAGTGGAGCGTGCTACCGGATGCTGAGGCCAACTGGTACCGCAATCCGCAGTTCAAGCTCAGCGTCCTCGAGCGGACCACGGGCGTGCTGTTCTCACTCGCGCAGCGAGACTTTCGGCTTTTCGGTGGGGACAACTACGCGATTAACTTCGTGGTCATGAAGCAGAAGGCCGGACGCAACACCGTTGTGTGGGAGTTCAACCGCAGCCATGTGGTGGCCGAGGCCCACTCGTACGAGACCAATGAGATCCTCAATGGCTTGTCCTCGGTCGGGGCCACAGCCACAGCCACAACTCCGGTCACACCGGGGACCGCAGGCGGTCAGCCCAAGCAGCTGCCTGAGCGGGAGATTGTCCGCGAGGACCTCGTCCTTGAACCAGAAGTGGCGTACTTTGTGATCCCGTACACGGACAACGCCAAGGTGGACATGGAGTTCTTCCTGCGTGTGTTTTCGCCCAAGCCCGTGGTCGTCGAGCGCCTCGCGCCCGTCTTTACGTGCGTGGGTCAGGGTAAGTGGCGCAACGATGAGGAGGAGAGCGGCGACCCGACGAATGCGGGTGGCCCGCTCTGCGTGCAACTCAGCGGCGGCGAGGAAAACTCGGCCTGGTGCCAGAACCCGCAGTTCTGGGTGCGCTTGAAGAAGCTTAACAAGCAGCGCCACGCCGCGCTCATGGCTTCGCGACCGCACGTGACGATCAAGGTCGTGGTCCGCAAGACGTCCCACAAGGCATCCTCGAATGCCGTCAAGGCGAGGCAGCGCGAGGCCGCGCAGCGAGAAAAGTTCAACCTCGTGGGCGTCACGGCCGTGCGCGCGGCCAACCCACTGTCGACTTTGGACGAGACGACTAATCCTAGCGGCCATGGGCCGTCGGCCGCTAGCAGTACTGCGAGCGTGCTGCGCGCCCACGCTAAGGTGCCCAAGACCAACTTCCTCGGCGAGGTGGTTGAGAAGCCCTACGCTAAGTCGGCAACAACTGGTGGTAGCGGTGCTAAGTGGCAGAGCGGCAGCGACGCCAAGAGCTACGACCAAGACGAGGACTACAATGAGGACGAGCTGTTGCACGCGGACGCCAAGCTGAGCCGCCAGCAGCAGGCCGTGGTGCTCTTCCCGCCTCCAAAACTCGTCGTCAAGCCCGACGAGTGGTGCCGTGTATCTGACTACTCGAGTCCAGCGCTTGGGTGCCTGTATCTGCGCAAAGTGCCCAAGGAGTGGCTCCTTGAGGACCACGGCGGGCTGCTGCTCGTCCCGTCCCTGGGTGAGGCCGGGGCCGAGGGCACCTTCGAGCTCCAGGTGGACTGCGACTTCCCGCTCGTGATGGATGAGCTGCCCAAGTTCTTAACGCAGAGCCTGCCTGGAGAGTGGACCGAGGCCAACGCCGTCGGGTGCCACTTGCACAGCGAGTGGAAGAAGAACCCCAAGCTGTACCTGCACCTTAAGGGTGTGCGTCCAGCGAAAGTCAAGATCACGCTTACGCGCTCCGAGCTCGAGTGGAAAGCCAAGTGCAAACGAGACGCCGTGGGCACCATGCTGGGCTTCTACCTCTTCCACGGCCAGCAGAAGATCGCACGCGACACGTCGACGATCATCGTGAACGGCAGGCAGTGGACCGAGACGGACTTTGTACCGCTGCACAGCGTGCAGTCCCCACCCGAGCTCGTGCTGCCGTCGTCGTTCAATGAGCCGTTCGTGATCATGCCGGCGACCTACGAGCCGGGCAAGACGGGCAAGTTCGTCGTCTCCGTGCAGTGCGACGTCGAGTTCTCGCTCTCGCACGACCCCGAGCCTTGAATGATGGAAATTGTCGGAAAGGTGGGAAATTGGTTTTCTCCGGAGGTAAAAAAAACGAGAGAAGTTGGTTCTTCGAGAAGAGTTGAACAGAGATAAGAGAATACATGAGGTTACTGAAACAGAATTCGTGGAATGGGAGGATAGATAAGGAGAAGACTACAGCTGCTACTTCGTACGGAGACAATAAAAATAAGGCTGAGGATACAGAATTGATGGTGTTGGCCCGCCGGAGGAGGAGCTCGATCTCGCTTTTTCAAGCCGAGGCGTGTGGTGGTGACTTGCTTGCTGTTCACAAAATTCACATGGTGACTGGGATCTCTGCGTGTGGTGCTGGGTAGTTAAGATTGCCGGTTGTCGTTGCGGAGCTCTTGGTCCTCCTCGTCCGTGAGTGCTTCTGGGTGACCCGCTTCATCGTGGTGAAGAGTGAGCTTTCCAGTCTTCAAAGGCTTCTGTGGTTGGCAGTGGTCGTTCTTCGCCCAGTCGTCGAGGTAGTTGCTGCTGTTGACGTTCTCGTTCTCGAAATCTGCCAGCTGCTGCTGCTTTGACTGCTGTTTGTCGCCGCTCTTCTTGGTTGAAAGCATCTCCACACAGTCCAAGAAAAGATCTGCCGAGTCGCTGCGCTTCCTGTAGGACGCAGCAGACGCCTTGCGCAGCACGGCGACTCTGGACTTCTCCAAGATGCCACCGCCACTGGCAGTAACCGCAATCGCCGTAGCAACATGAGCCTCACTGTTGTCTGTATCGACTGCCGGTGTCGCCGTCATATTGACATCGTCACCCTGGACGGTTCCTTCTCCGTTGTCTTGGACGTCCATCACCTCGTCTGGGGCTTCAGAGAACGACAGCAGCCAGTTCTGGTTGAACGACGGGGACGCGAGAAGGTTTGACGCACCGGATGGTGGAGGGGATGACGCGACGCTGCTCGTCTCCGAGTCGGTCAGTCCCAGGTCTCGCCAGGCCGACTGGTGGTTCTGTAGGCTCGGACCGCGAAACGAAGACGACGAAGACAAGCTGCTGCTGCTACTACTGCTGTTGTTGGTCGAGGCATCAACAATCTGCGGCAGCTGCGAATACAGACTTGAAGCGGTAAAGTTGGGCAGCGATGGAAATCCCATACTTGGCGGTGACGACGGCATCGTGGGGCTATGCAGGAACGCGAAGAAGCCGCCGTCCATCAGACTTATGCTGCCAGCACCAGCACCAGCAAACCGAAAGCTCGCGGGTGACAGTGGCGAGAGCTGCTGCTGATGGAGAAACTGCGAGCGCATCGGTGGCATCGAAGCACCATTCCCATTGACGGGACCTGGATTTCCGCCGTAGAAAGAGCGAGGAGTTGGTAGTCCGTTGCTGAACTGCATGAACGCAGCACCACTGGCGTCTGGCGAGCTCACGGACATGGGTGACGACAGCAGCGACGTGTAGCACGAAGCGCTGCTGCTGTTGGCCGTGATCTTTGGGTTCTCAAATGAGCTGCTCGCATTTGACTTGATTGAGCTCTTGGAGCGACTGGTGGAGGACTCGAGGGCTGACGGCGACTGACGTCCCGCGTTTGAGGCCTGGGCTTGTCCAGTAGCTGTGGACGATGACTTGTCCTGGCGCTTGGCGGCCTGGCGACTGCGGCGCCGGAACGTCGAGTACCAGTGGTTTTTGATCGCATTGTCCGTCCTGCGTGTTGAATACATATTCGTTTAGAATTACAATTGTGAATATTCAGGCAAGCTGTTGTTAAATCAGATGAAAAAATAATGGCAGCTTGGTAATACCTGCCGGGCAGGAGCTTGGCGATCTCGGCCCACTTGTTGCCGAGCCGTTCCTGGGCCGCGAAGATGAGCTGCGTCTCGTCCGCACGCCATGGGGCCTTGTCGATCGACGGGTCCAGGAAGTTGAGCCACCTGCAGAATAAACAAATAATCCAATAGTTAAATATCCACATCCAATCGCGGCTGCAGTTGTCGATTTAATGCACTGTACGGTACCGTGTGCGGCACTGTTTGGGCGTGCGGCCGGGCAGGAGTTCCTGGATCTTGGACCAGCGCTTCGTGCCGCACTCACGGACGAACTGGAGGATCGCTAGGTCGTCGTCTGGACTCCACTGGCGGCGCTTGTCGGCAAGTGCCGCGCGTCGCTTCTTTGTCAATTGTGTCGTCCTCGTCGTCTGTTGCTGTTGTTGGTTCTCATCTCCGATCCCATCGTCGTCCCCTTCGTCCATATCGTCGTCGTCTACGTCCGAGTCTGCGTCCGCATGCATGGCCCGCCTCTGCGGATCTTGCGGATAGTCGTAGTAGCCGCCCATGGGATTGGCTGCGGGCGACGCCATCTTCATCGAATAAAGTTCTGCGTTGCAGGTCAGCGTCGGCTCGCTGTGGTCGCGGTCCTGCATTTGACGTGCGAGAGGTGAGCGTGGGTCGAAGAAGGCCGCGGATGACTTGCGGACCGATTGGGCCGATCCACGTGGCGAGGCGAGCGCGTTCTCGCGTCGCGTCGGTCCGGGCGTTTCGTGTGTGGCCAGCCGCGCGAGTGGGCTGGCTGGACCGAGCTCCTTCCTATATGTTGCTGGGCTGCTGCTGCTGCTGGGACTGGGACGGATCGAGCGTGTTGCGGAATGAAAAAGCTGCTGCATCCAAATGCAGCAGCAGCGCAGCAAAGAAAATCGAAACGGTCAAATGGCGACCGCAGCGCGCTGATTGGCTGCCTTGCCAGCGCATCCCACGGTCGTTTCATGCGGGAAATGGGTTGGCGTGACCTTTGAGGATTGCGGATTGCGTGACGGGACGCATTTGATATGAGAGTTTGTATGGGGCTGCACGAATGAATGCGCCTGCCACGTTGTTTGTCCTTTTGCGCGCCGCTTTCTCTCGAAAAAACAACCAGCACACAAAAAAAAGGATGGAAAGTGTTTGGGGGAGTCGCGCCCAGGCTGGACGTATGTGTTTAGGAGGCGGCTGTTGCTAGGGCGGCAGCATACATACATACATACATACATACACACATGCATACGTGAAGCACGCAATTTTGTTGGTGGCGGCGTTTTTTTGAGACTAGAAGGTGCCTGACTCTCGCAACTGGAATTATGCCCCCTTCCCGCGCGCCTGACGCTGTGGGAAGCAGGCCATCCGAGCGCGATGGTCGAAAAAGATCGTGTGATGCGGTTAGAAACGAAATTAGAAGCGTTAGATGTAGAAATAGCATCGAAACTTAGGTTTCAGTGGAAGAAAGTGAAACAAAGTGACTTGTTCTTGACGTACGACATTTGCAAAGCTCAGAAAAGAATATAAAAAATACTTTAATTCAGAGCGCCTTGCGCTTTCTGGTTGGCTAAAATACCGCAGCCCTTTTGAATCTGCTTGTTTGGTCGTCATTTACAGAGAAGAATACGATTTTAGTTGCACTTGCTATTAGAGTGAAATGCCTGTCAAAAGCGTTTGCAGAAAGTTCCCTGTCCTCGTCCTCATCGTGAAAAGTTTAGAATAATTTTCACACTATTTTTCAAAAATAAAAATCTATATTTTGTGTATCTCTGATATTCCTTAAAAAAAGGAAGAAGGAAATCCAAAGCTTCCGTTCAGAAATAAAGGCACAAAGCGTAAAATAGCATATCCTCGTTAGCGAACGACTGCGTATTTGTATACATTCGCACATAGAGCAAACCCTTTGATTGGTTGGTTTGTGTTGGTTTGGTTTGGTTGGTTCCGCGTGCGAGCGAGCTGGGCGGCGAGCAACATGCGCGACGGCGGCGGCGGCGTTTACTAGTAGATTCCCAGTCAAAGTTATAAGGCATCCTCTATAAACACCATGGCCCCACCACCACCAGCAGGCGAAGAGAAGATCGTCATCTTGAGAACGGTCGGCGGTGAGATTGCCCCAGCTTCGGCTCTCGCTCCAAAGGTCGGTCCGCTCGGTCTCTCCCCGAAGAAGATCGGTGAGGACATCTGCAAGGCCACGGGCGACTGGAAGGGTCTCAATGTGACCGTGAAGCTCACGATCGTGAACCGCGTTGCCACCGTGTCGCTCATCCCGTCGGCGTCGTCGCTGCTCGTGAAGGAGCTCAAGGAGCCACCACGTGACCGCAAGAAGGTGAAGAACATCAAGCACGACGGTAACCTGTCGCTCGACCAGGTCATCAGCGTCGCCCGCATCATGCGTGAGCGCTCCATGGCGCGCACGCTTGCTGGCACGGTCAAGGAGATCCTCGGCACGGCCAACTCGCTCGGCTGCACGGTCAACGGCGAGTCGCCAACGGAGATCCAGCGCCTCATCTCGGAGGGCGAGATCGACATCCCGGAGAAGTAAGTTCTGCGAACGACTCCTGTACGACGACACCGAACGATTGCTGAAGCTCCGACGCTTTGACACTTTGGGGAAAGAATCCGAAAATGACAACACTTTGATTGTTATTTATCCACGTCTTGAGCTGCTTGACTCCTCTCTCTTTGTTTGCTCTGCTGTTTAGTGCGCGGCGGTCGAGGACGGTGAGTGCCTTTCGCGTTTGGGTATTGCATGTGTGTGTTGTATGAGTGTGTATCTGCATGTTTGCATTGTGCATGTGCGTGTCGGGGGAGTGAGCGTGTTGCCAGTGATCGCCAATCAATACTTTAATATACTCTGATCTAGTTGAGGACAAAGTAACCAAGATGAGGCACACGATCAAATCCCCAACGTATGTCTGAGTGTGCCTGTGTGTGTGCATTGCGTCGGTCCGACTTGCACGAGTGTGACTGCATTTGTTGTCTTGTATCGCGAATGGCACCTGTACGACCGCCCGAGCCGCACGAACTGTTTCACCCAGCGATCGCCAGCCTCTAGCGTTCACAGGAGAACCAAAGGCGTCAGTCCTGTGGCCGTTGTGCATGTTGTCCTTTCACTCACCACTCGTCTGTGACCTATCATCATCCTGTGTCGCAGTAGAAATTGTAGTCCAAGCACGAGTTCACCAGCGTGTAGAGAGCAGGATTTCAAACGCGCATCAATGCAAAACCCCATCATCTTCATCAGTGATTTGGATTTGTTCATTCATCGCACTTCATCTTCATGGCTGTGCTGAATTTCTCCTGAACCTGTGCTGAACAAATGAAAATGGCTCAGCCAAACACGATGGAGCTCGCGCCGGCGCCGTGCTGCTTCTTCTTGACGAACTTTGGTTCAAAGGTCTCTGCGCTGCGCTTGTTCGCGTCGTTCTTCGACTCGACGAACCCGGACGAGCCGCCGATCTGCACATCGGTAATGCCCTGCGCCTGCAGGTTCGCGCGAATGGCCTCGACGTTCGTCGCGCTGATGCCGATGTCGTCCTTCACCTCCTCGATCGTCTGGCGGCCGTCCGCGTGCGTGACGAGCACGCGACGGCACGTGGTGTTTGCGGACCAGCCCTCGCCGCCGCTCATGTGCCATGCGTTGCGGATCATGAGCTCAAAGTAGTCGTCATCGTCGATCGACGCGCTCACGTTGGCGTAGTAGCGGATGAACTCGTTCGGGTGCACCTTGCCGTCCTTCTCGCCGCCGTCAAACGTGTCTAGGAAGTCGCGGAACACTTCGTCCTTGGTCTTCTCGCCCGAGAGTACCGCCGGGTGCTTGTCAGCGTTGTATCGCTGCTGAATGTCGTTCAGCTCGATCACGCCACTGCCGTCAGCGTCAAAGACCTTGAACGCCGCGAGCACCAGCTGCTGGCGACGGTCGTTCAGTTCACCCTGCGCATTTGAGTGCGCAACACAGTTACAGTCAGTCTTGATGTAGCAGGAGAAAATGAGAAGAGCGACATATTAGTAGGCTGACGTACTCGGATGGCGATCAAGAATTCGTCAAAGTTGATGCCGCCCGAGCTGTCCGTGTCGATGAACTGGAAAAGCTCTTCGATCTCCTGTTTATATGAAAATTGCATACCGACACCCGGCGATTATCAGACAGGTCTTCGCAGGTATAGCGAGCGAGTGATTAACAATCAATCAAGTAGCCGTACCGCTTCGCTCAAGTTGAGGGCGTGCTCGTGGATCGCCTTGCCGAACTCCGATGAGCTTAGCTGACGGTTTCCGTCGTCATCGATGATGCGGAACTTGCGACCCAGGCCCGCAATGCCACTATGAGAGCACATAGCAAGGATTCACAAAAACAGACACATGAGTCACAACAACACTCAAACACATGCAGACTGACAACTACAGCAGTAACTGTACCTGGCGCCGTGCTGGTAGAGCGAGTTGCGGACCGTCTCGAGCGTTTGGATGACGCTGCGGGGCGCACTGAGCAGCTTTGGCGGTAGGATGTTGCCGCGACTGATCTGCACCTGCTTCTGCACCTGCTTGCCCTCGGCGAAGTGGACAATCGGACCCACGAAGCCACCGAGACGCACGAGCGCATCAATGTCGTCCGCGAACTCGCTACCGTAGCCACCACGCACCTTGACCGACGCAACGCGCGGCTCGCCGATGAAAATGCCTCGCACCACGGGCTTGACATTCTTCACGCCAATGTCGATGAACGACTGCGTCAGTGTGGTCGAGAGCACGTTGAAGAGCGGGTCGGCCACGTTCAAAAAGCCAAACACGAGCACACCGTCAAAGCCGCTCGAGTGTGTCAGCTTGTTCGCGGCGTACGGGAGCTCGTCGAGCGTCGAGACAGTGAACGTCTGCGTGGTCACGTGCGGGTTCTGCTGCAGCTTTTCCAGCACGTTCTGGGTCATGACGTCGACGATCTCCGCATCCGCCTTGGTCTTCAGTAGCGCGATGCGCACCGATCCGGTCGCATGCTGGACAGGCGCAGCAGTGACAGCAGCAGTAGACGGTGCCGCGACAGCGACTGGGGCGGGAGGCGGGGCGACGGCTTGTGCGTTGGCATCGACGCCGCGCTTGCCGCCGCGATTCTGCTGTTGGTGGTGCGTCGAGTCGTCACCGAAGCTCCAGTTGGAGCCGCCACCTGGAGGCGCGTGCACGCGCGTCGTGGGGCGCTTGAGCTCACCGAAGTCCGCACTCGTGAGCGTCGACATCTCTATTCGCCTTCTTGCCTGCTCTGCTTGTTGCTCAAACGAAAAGGGGGTTGTGCAATATATCTTGAATGAAGTAACATGTGTAGATGGGTTAACGTTACTTCACAACTGCAACCAGACCAGCATTCCGCACCCACACGAACGCCAGCGACAGCAACAGGACATGGTGATGAAGAGGCCATTGAACGCATAGGCTGCCAAGTGACTCAACTCGACTGTGTCATTGCTTATTGATGGTTTAGCTGGACATGCGGTCGAGTCTGTCTGTCAAACTGCGCGGGATCAGTGCGCTCATACACAAACACGCACAATCGCTTCATTTACGGGGCGTCAGCATGTTGGCAGTGCGTCCTGCATTAGTCATATGTATCCATCCGTCCACCCGCTGCCTTAGTTGCCGAGACGAATCAGCGCGTCGATGTCCTCAGCAAATTCAGCGCCGTAGCCGCCCTTCGCCTTCACGGACGCCACGCGCGGCTCACCGATGAAGATGCCGCGGATCACCGGCTTCTCATTCTTCACGCTGATGTCAATGAACGACTTGGTCAGCGACGACGCCAGCACGTTGAAAAGTGGGTTCGACGCGTTGAGAAAGCCCACCACGATCACCGCGTGGAAGCCGCCAAACTGCGTGAGCTTGTTCGCCGCGTACGGGAGGTCGTCCAGGTTAGACACCGTGAACGTCTCCGAGCTTATATGCGCGTTCTGCTGCAGCTTCCCCCACGCGTTCTGTACGATGAGGTCGACGATTTCCGCATCCGCCTTCGTCTTTACAACCGCCACGCGCAAGGAACCTGCAGGGTGCGACACCGACGCTGCCGAGGCCGCAACAGCAGCAACTGGAGCTGGAGTTGGCGCAGGGGCGTCCATGTTGACGTCTGCGGCGGCAGGTTGCGGGGCATTGCCGAAGTTGCGCTTGCCGCGCTGCTGTGGCGCTGGCTCATCGCCACCAAAGCTCCAGCTGGAGCCACCACCAGGCGGGGCGTGCACGCGCGTGGTCGGGCGCTTGAGCTCGCCGAAGTCCGTGCTCGTGAGGGTCGACATCTTCTTCTTGGATTTCCTTTCTCTAAATGTGGGGATATATTTTTTGGCGGCAAAATAATATTTTTAAGAAAGTTGAGGTGGTTCAAATGTGTGTGCGGTATCCCTGACAAGGTACGATGTTGGATCACAATGCCTCACTCAAACCTCTCGATAAAGTACGATTGAATCGCGAACGCAAGTCCCATCCTCATCACTCCGATGGCGAGATTCGAAAATGCGATTTCGTGTTGCGCGAAGGTGTCGCACCGACGAAAAACGTTCGGTTCAATGAAAGTCTCATGGACACGCGTCACCCCTATCCAGCAGCATCCATATTTTGGCTTGAGCAGCAAGTGCAAGTTGCAAAATGACAACTCTTACTTTACAACAACGCCAACGCGCTACCTACGCGTCACCTTCGTAACCCAAAACGCATCTTAGTTATTGTTCACATTCCGCCTGTGCTCATGCAAAACAGTCAGTCACGGAATCGATCGATCGGGCGAGAAGACTGTCACCAGCAAGCAGTCCAACGCGCCAGTCAGTGCTTCCGGCCGCTCCTCTCGTGTACCGGCATCTCCTCTACGAGCACCTGTCCGTCCGTCCATCCATCTGCGCGTCCTACCGGTAAGCCAGTGCGAGGTCTCAGTCACTCTCCAAGTTGCGCTGTCTGATCACGAGTTGAAGCGAGCGACCCGAGCAACGCACGTTTTAACTCCCTCCCCCACGTGTCACCATTTCGCTGCACAACAGAAAGCCCACCGTGTCAGCGAGCATGGGCACGACAAGCGTCACGATCTCTTCCTCCACGAACACCATGACGACCACGACCTCTACGATGTCGAGTCCACACAGCGGCGCGTTCACGTCGACTTTCAAGGTGGACGCTGACGCGAGCGATGCGTCGACGTTCATGACGGTCGACGACGAGAAGAAAGCGCTGATGGAAGACAAAGAACCTGATGAAGAGGAAGAAGAGGAAGACGCTGAGCCGCTTGAGCTGGACCACAGAACGAAGCGCTGGGGATACGCCGTGGCAGCGTTGATGGTGTTTATTACGTTTTACAGCATCCCGCACGGCGCGTCAGGCAAGAGTGCACACTACGTGTGGTGGTGCGGCTGGCTCACGGCCATCGCGACGGGACTCGGTGCAGTGCCGTTCTACTGGCTGCAGGATATCAACAAGTACTGGCTGGGTATCTGCAACGGTCTCGCCGGCGGTATGATGCTCGCTGCGACCGGCTGCCTGTTCTACGAAGCGTGGCACATCCCGCAGTACGTTGACTACGGCGTGTCGATCACGTACCGACTGCTTCTCGGCGTCTTCCTCGGCGTGCTCTTCATCAAGTTCACGAAAGTGTACCTGGAAGACTACGAGGACGTCAAAGTGTGTGGCCTCAAGGGCTTGGATGCGCGCAAGGCGCTGCTGATCATGGCAGTGATGACGCTGCACTCGATCTCCGAAGGCGTAAGTTTGTTTTTTCATTGCGATTTTCACGATCATCACTATGTAGGTTGTGGATAGTGATGCTAAATTTCTGCTGTGTGCATGTCCATTTACAGATCGGCGTCGGTGTGTCGTTCGGTGGCGAAGGCGGCATCCGTCGCGGCCACATCGTGACGATGACGATGGCGATCCACAACATCCCTGAGGGCGTGGCGATCAGTCTGGCGCTCGTGCCACGCGGCTTGAGTGTCTTCTTTGCGGTGCTCTGGTGCATCTTGTCGAGCATCCCGCAGCCGATCTTCGCCGTGCCATCGTTCTTGTTTGTCGAACAGGTACGATTTTCATATGACTGTGTTGCTTGTCCGATTGTTGCAGGTCATGTGTCTGAACGATGTTGTGTCTTTCCACATTACAGTTTCTTCCGATCCTCCCAGCCGGTCTGGGCTTCGCTGGCGGCGCGATGGCGTACGTTGCCCTCCAGGAGCTGCTGCCTGAGTCTCTCGAAGACACCAAGTCGCTCCCGACGACCGTCTCGGCGACGTCGCTGGCGTTCATGGTTTTCCTCACGATCCAAGTCGTGCTCAGCGGGACGTTCTAAGCGAGCGAAGTGGGCGATCCAACTGTCGAATTCCTCTCGTCTGGCTGATTTGCCACAACGACGACGCATCCTAATGCTAAAAAGACAAAGGCGTCTTGGCGCATGCGTCGTTGTCAGAAGGAAAGCACGACAAAGTCGAAGGCGAGGGCGTTTGTGTGTGTATTACAAAGGTATGAGTGTGACCGGTTAGAAACTAAATCCGCATTAATTATATTGGCTCTCCGAATCACGCTTGGAGCTTGTGCCCAACGTTCCCGGCACGTCGAAATTTCTGCAGAGCATGCATGAGATGAACGTGACCTATCGACCGTGCGGACAGCAAGCGATCTCAAGAGGCGCGTAGGTAGGTGGGTGGTGCGGCGCTTCACGGTCACGCTTTCCAACACTGGTCATGAAGCGACGCGACCACCTTCGCGCCTCTTGAGATCTTGAGATAGATCTGCAAGCTCGCAAGGCTCGAATGCCTCACTCATTTACGATTCTGCTCGGCAGGTTCAATATCAAGGCAGACTCTTCGGATCAACGTGGCGCTACTGAAAGATCAAGATAATAATGGTGAAGCTGCTCGTGCTCGTGACGCTCAGCGTCTTCCTCTCCTGTGTCGCCGCTGGCGGCGCGAACCCGTCGCCGATTCGCAACCTGCGTTCGGTGGCGGCTGCTGAAGCGCAGAGTTACAAGGCGGCCACCGCCGGCGCGTGGACCAAACATCTCGGAAACGCCATGGAGAGCCACGCTCGCCCGAAAAAGGTAGACACGAACCCTACCAGTGGTATGGAGGCGCGTGTTGGGGCGAATACCATGAGAAGCCAGGCTCGCCTGAAGTCTGAAGACAGGACGCCTATCTCAATGGAGGCGCACGCGAAGACGATGAACGCGCCGCACCAAGCCATGCCGAACGTGGTCATGGAGTCGCGCAAGAAGGGGAAGCACATGATGGAAGCGCACATGCAGAACCTCGCCGCGCAGCGCGCCAAGCTCGAGGCGCTGGGCACGACACACAACATGGAGGCGCAGGGCAAAACCCGCCACACCTCCTTCGGAGATTTGAACTCCGGCTCCGTCATGACCCCGTAGTAGCCGAGCCTCGAGTGCCGATACTTCTTTCAGAGTACTTCTCGCGAAGGTAAGTTTGAAAAATTCGAGGGGACTTGCAGTGAGAGAGAAAAACAATTTTTTCAAAGTAGGTTGTGTCGGCTTTGTTTCAACAACAGAAAATGAGAAAAGAAAAAAATGGATTCCTCAGCATCGTGAGCATGCCTCGCCATCCTTGTCGTCTCTATTTGCTCCTTTCCATGTCGAGTACCAGTTGCCGCCACCGCCGCTATCAGAGCTTTGCCGGTCACTCGCACGCAGGAACAAAACAACCGGCCCACGGCGATCACTTTCACACGCCTCTCCTTTTGGGATGTTGGCTTCGACGGGCAAATTGAGAAATGTGCTGAACTCTCTGGTAAAACAAGCAGGGGGATTTCAAAACCTTTAAGACCATTTGTTTCTATGGTTGCTTTGTTCTCTAGATCACGACAGCTTCTCCATCCTGATCGTAGGTCTTGCTGCGGTTGCCTCTGATAGTGTTGTTGATGTCGCCGTTCTCGTCGTCCTCGGTGGCTTCCAGATACAGTTCGCTGCCGTCTTTCGGCGCGTGCTGCTGACTGTGTGCTTCGAGGTACGCCTCGCTGCTCATCTATTTGATCACATAGCAGCAAGGGTCACAGGGTGTCAGTAAATCAGTGGCCAAGCATTAGCTCGCAACAATGGCGTGACGATATCCATACCTCCAGCAGGCGAGAGACCGTGCGGTCGAAGGCGAACACTTCGTCCACGTGGGACTTGGACGCGCCGCCAAGCTGGTAGAGGTCGATCGCAGAGGCGTCGGCCAGGCAATGGAGCTGTTCAGATCACGAGGGGTCACCACCGAGAGACACCATTCACAAATTAGCTTGAGTTGTGTACATTGCTCACAACTGTCACGGGTTGAGTCGAGCAGCACGTACCCGGACGCCCTTGTCGTACATGCAGTCCACGAACGTGATGAAGCGTCGCATCTAAAATGAAAAGTCAGCAAATATATTTGGTGAATGGCCAATGTTCCCAGGAATTCCCAGCCAGCCAGCACTCGTACCTGGTTGATCATTTCGATCGTGATAATCGGAATATCGCGCACGAAGACGACCGAGAAGGACTCGGCGATGACGATGTAGTCGGCCGCGCCCAATGGCTTCCCGCACAGGTCGTCGAAAGAAAACTGGCACACGCCCGCGTCGACAGCGGCCAGCGGCACACGCACGCGGCGGCCCTGGGTCGACAGGTGCGTCTCCACGAGCTCCTCGCCCTGATGGATGGTACGCACGTACAATAGTGTAAGTTCACTGGGTCCTCGGTTTCTGGACATTGGATGCATGGGGCTGAAGTATATATCACGGACTCACCTGGCACTGTTTGTCAAACTCGTAGTCGAAGCTCGCGCGCGACTCGGGCGTCAGCGGGAAGTTGTACACGTTGTGCGCATGGTGCGCTCCCTGTAAGGTGGGTAACAAGACGGTACAGTCAGTACAAGAGGGCATGTGATAGAGACCTCCTGCGAACCCATGGGGGTTGTATGAATGCGCACCTTGACAGCGCGGTAGTCCGTCTCGGACTCGACGAGCGAGACCACGTCGCACTTCTCGCCGAGCAAGTCAATGAACGGCAGGAAGAGCTCGCGCTGCAGGCCGTTCTTGTAAAGCTCCTGTGAACGAATAGGTCCCGCATGATAGAACCCACAGTCAGCGTATTGTCACCATGACATTCGACGACAACCTGTGTATCAGAGACGTACCGACGGCGGGCGATTCGAGGTCGCAACCATGACGAAGCCGCGCTCGAGCAGGGCCGAGAACAAGCGGCGCAGGATGAGCGCGTCGGCCACGTCGGTGACCTGGAACTCGTCGAAGCAGAGCAGCCAGCTGTCGCGCAGCAGGTCGTCGGCGATGAACGGGATCGGGTCCTCGCGCCGACCTTCCTTGCGCAGCTGGTGCATCTTCTTGTGGATGTCAAGCATGAACTTGTGAAAGTGAACGCGCATTTTCTTCTCTATCGGCACGGTGTTGAAGAACATGTCCATCACGAACGTCTACAACAGGCAAACAAGGTCAGCAACGATCTCTATAGCAGCAAATCCCCAAAACAGTACGGTGAGCGCACCTTGCCGCATCCGACACCGCCGTGGATGTACAGACCCTTGGGCGTCGTCGTGGACGCACTCTGCTCTGAACCAGAGGTCGCATCCGAATCCGAGCCTGAGCCTGTGAGTCGCTGCCACCAGGACAAACCGGACGAATCTGCTGCTTTCGAGGTAGCGGTCTTGCTCGACGGACCGCCGTACTGCGCGAGCTGGTCGTAGAGCAGGTCAAAGTGGCGAACCGCGCGCACCTGCACCGGGTCATACGTGATCTTGCCTTCGTCCACAAGCGAGCGGTAATGCTGGAACACCACGTTTGAAGAAGAAGAAGAAGACAGTGACGACGACGACGAGCTCAGCGCGGCGATCTGCTCGTTCTGATGTTGCTGCTGCTGAAAGGCGCTGCGGGGCTGCATCTGCCACGACGCACGCGCCAGGCGGCGCATGGACTGGCGGTGCATCTCTGCTGTCGCTCTCTGGTCACGTACTGTTGTGAGAATCGCTCACCCTCGCACAGAGGTAAGCGAGTAGTGATAGAGCTGCGTATCGGGTTTGCCAACCTCATCACTTGGTGTCGCTGCGTCATTGAGAAAGCCGCTAATGTTTATTTTTAGCCAATAATTTTCGCGTATTATGTCGAACAAGTGGTATTATTGGCGGAAATTACAGGTAGACGAAGTTTTGTCGCATAAACAAGCCAGCTGGCATGAGAACGATTCGACTAAGTGCGAATGGCGCGCTCGGATGCAAAAGGGCCAAGCGATACACAGAAAGTCAAACAGACCTGCTGGGCTATTCTTGGCAGCGAACAACCACGAGGAATGGACGCTCTAAGCAGAGCGGTGGCGTTGTCTGTGGCTGCGTGAGTGGCTGCACGAGTGCGCTGCTTAGCTGCTGGGTATTGAACTGCATGTCATGTTTATATGTGTATGCGTATTTCGTACTTGGGCCGTGTGCACAGGAACGCGAGGCTCGTAAGCAAAAATGGCCTCACGCACGCGCGTCCTGTGCAAGTGCCAACATTGAAGACCAAGTACGCGCGCCTTTCATCTCGTCTGTGATGGCGCGTTCTCTGTTGAGGGCAAGCAAGGCAGTCGAGTGGTTGTCAACGGTCAGTTGGCTGACCGACCGACTGGTTCAGATGGCGCTCTCTCTTCCTCGCAAGCTCGTCGAATGACCGACGCTCTGTGGAGATCAACACATTTTGAGTTTAAGTCTGAGCCTCTCGGCCAGGAGAGAAAAACTCCAAGCAACACGTAAAGCCCGTTGTCGTGATCCCCATTGCGTGGAAGTGATCGTCAGTTGAGATTGATTCACAGTTCGTCTGGTGGACGAGTGAGCGAGACTGAGATGAAGAGCTCAATATGAGTCTGGGAAGCGCTGAGCTAGTCTCGGTACGCTCGTCCATTTGTGTCGATCTCTTCAGAGAGTGAGCGCCATTGTGCGGAAGACCCACGCCGCAGCCGAGACGATGGGAAATGAAATGGGCACGTCAACGCCCAATAGCTGCTGTACTCACATTGTACCATCATTTACATCAATATTTCCAACCATTTGCTTTCATTAATTACTACATCACTCACCGCCACTTCACAATAGAAACGCACTCGCATCCATTTCTCATCGCGTGGGCTGATGCAGATTCCGAATCAGTGCACAAACTATAGACGTAACAACAACCGAGAGGTACAAAGCCAGATCGTTAGCCCTTCATACACTCCATTACCTGGCGAAGAACAGGATAAATAAATAGGACGCACCGTTCCGCAGCATCGTGACGCAGTCCTTGATCGCGATGATGTTCTTGGCCGAGTACGGACCCTTCTTGTACATGACGATGAGCGTCTCGTTGTCCTGCACGACGCTCACCTGTATGCATGTGTTGCGGCTGCTCTGGATCGTCATCGAGTTCACGTTCACGCCCGAGTACGACACTGTTCAAAGGTACACAAAAGCACACGAACAGCTCATTAGCATGACTCGTTGATATACGCTCACTGTACCACCCACAGAAATTGGTTCAGAGCGTCACATACTTGCGTCGCAGGAACTGTTCACGAGCGACTGGAGGTTCGCGAGCACGCCAATCTGGTCGACGTCCACCGTGGCGTAGGTGACTGTGTCTTCTGTCACATAAATAGCTTTCAGAATGCCGCGCTGCTGCTGCACTACGAGCCACATACAAACATGAGCAAACAATGGTCAGCCATCATGCGAACTTTGTGCGTAGCTTCACAAAGACAAACACACGTACGTACGCTTTCTCAGTATGGGCTTGATGGTGTCGCGGATGACGCTCGGTATCCGGTAGTGGAATCGGTGGAAGTCGCGCAGGTTGTGGCCCACCTGGCCCAGCTCCGCGCCGTACTCGATAACGAACGCGTCGAGGATCTCCTTGGCGATGAACGACGAGAAGCCCGACTTTAGGGTCGTGTCGTGGAACATGGCGCAGAACACCTTGTGCGCTTCATTCGTCACCACGGTTACCGACACTGTGCGCACACAATAATACCCCGAAAGCACGAGAATCCATTAGCATGAGGGCACATACTCAACCAGCAACAACGCGCGCGGAGAGCACTCAACTGCAACACGCTCGTACCGTTCGAGAGCTCGATGTGCGACACCGGTGCGCCGGTCGTCTTGGCCGAGAACTCGAGCATCGCGGTCACGAGCGACCCGACTAGTCGCGGCTTTCAGACCCACGCAGAGAAAGAGAGAGAGAGAGAGAGGCGAGGACGCGCGAAGCATTCCATAGACGCCCAGCGAAGAATCTCGTTATTAGAACCCATCGGACACCAGGCAGCACGAGACGAGAGACCGGCAGAGCAGCTGTCGCGCCAATTTTGTAGAAAGTGGCATGGCGTAGCGTATCGCTTACCTGCGCAACGCCGTTGACGTACTCCTTGGAGAAGAGAACGATGCCACTGGACGCCATGATGAGCACATTGCGCAGCATGGCGGAGCTGGGCGTGCGTGGCGGTGGTGTCTTCGTGAGCGGCGTGTGGGGGTTGAGAGTTGAGATGAAGGAGCTCTTCGCTTCCGCCGTCTGCTGAACACAATACACTTTTGAAGTCGTTCGAAGGAGAAGAGCCGCACCAGACTGAAATTTTCGATATCGATACTTGTGCAATTTTTCGTCAAAAGCACGGTACTTATGCAATTTTGACGAAGATGGCGCTCATATTTGTCCAGACGCAAACAAACATCTTACAGTACCAGCCCAGTGACGCTAGCAACCAACACCAACAGGCAAGAGGAGCTCCTTCCGATGGCTGCTGCCAACAATGCCTCCGTGGACGGCGCGCAGCACGAGACCGGCGCGAGCGGCGACGAGACGCACCCGCAGGTCATCCAGCGCTTCCTCACACAGATGCAGATCGATGAGTTCATGCGTAACGGCGTCGTCGTGATCCCGAACGTGCTCACGCCGGACGAAGTGGCAGCTGCGCGTGTGGGGCTCCATGGCGAGCTCGCAGAGTACGGCGTGGTGCGTGAGTGAATGTAATCTTTACAACTACACCACTAAGAAGCGCTAATGGCTGACTGCTCTTGCTTCTGTTGTGCAGGACCCGAATGACCTCGAAGCGACGGGCGAGAACCTCAAGAAGCTCTCGAGCACAGGCGGTGCCGGCGGCATCCTCGATCTCTTCTACCCTTCGTGGCGATTGCGCGTCGCCGAGAACGACAAGGTATTTGCTGCGATGAGCGACCTCTGGAGCGCGACGTACGCACAGAACCATCCGGACTTCCGCCACCCACACGGCGACTTCAACGGGAAGCAGGGCTTCATGTACATCAACCGCGTGTGTTACCGCGTGCCCGACACGATCTCCAAGATGCACGGCGCGAAGAAGTCGCGCCCCATGCAGCGCTCGCTGACGCCGCACCTCGACTGCTGCCCCACCGATCCGTTCAACTCGGGCAAGGAGATTCCAAGATGGCGTCCAATCCAGTGCATCACGGTGCTCACCGACAACCTCGAGAAGAACACGGGCGGCTTTGAAGCAGTAAAAGGTTTCCACAAGGAGTTCGAGTCGTACTTCGCTGATCAAGAGCGTCGGGCGCTTGAGCAAGAAGAACTCAATGGGACGCGGTCACAGGTGTGTCTCGGGGACTTCTCTCCGCTGCGCATGCAGGAAGACCGCGACGTGATCAGCCGCTACAAGCACATCAACTGTGAGGCGGGGAGCGTGATCTTCTTCGACTGGCGCATCCCTCACGCGAACAGCTACAAACACACGGGCAGCATCCCACGTGAGGTCGTGTACACGGGCTTCCTTCCGGACGTGCCCATGAACCAGATCTACATCCAGGAGCAGCTTCGACGCTACCGTCTGCGCCTGTTACCCGCCGATCATTGGCAGAAATCGCAGGGTGACAAGCGTGTGGAGGAGCAGTTCTCGAAACACCATTTCTCGGCTCTGGGCTCGCGGCTCATTGGGCTCTATCCATGGTAAGTGAGATTTGTGAAGATCGTAGAGAATGGTACATATTGGTGAACTGCAGACCGTCTCTATGCTCACCGTTGATCATGAACCTCGTGACCTATGGCTGCGTCCATCGGAGCAGGTCACTCACGAGCCAAGTCGCATTGATTGTTGGATTGTAACCTGCTAGCGCATATTGAAGGCAACAAATCAAATTAGAGTGACCACACTCTGAGTAGCTCACTTAGTGTGAAACACGCTATACCACATTATTTGGGGGATGTCTTCCTGCTTTTTGATGATTGGCAAAAGTGTCAATCGCCTGACAAGCAAGCGACTCCACAAAGCTGGAAGAAGACGATGGCAGCGCTTCGAAGCCGCTGGAGCTGGAGCTCAACGGCAGCAGCTGTGCTCGGGCGACATGCACGACGCTCTGCAGCGTTGGTGCGCAGTGCGTCGACGGCAACTGCTGCTGGAGCTGATCTCCGTAGCGAGACCGTCAACAAGCACGTCGTGGTCGGCATGTCCGGCGGCGTCGACTCGTCCGTGACGGCTCTACTGCTCAAAGAGCAGGGCTACAACGTCACGGGCGTGTACATGAAGAACTGGGACGCGAGCGACGAGCTGGGCGCTGAGGCGTGTCCGCACGACGCCGAGTTCAGGGACGTGCAGGCCGTGTGCGCGCAGCTCGGCATCGCGGCGCAGCAGGTGAACCTCGTGCAGTCGTACTGGAACGCGGTCTTCTCGCCCTGTCTCGAGAGCTTTGAAGAGGTGAGGTTGGTTGTGGCTATAGCTCATTGAAAGTACTACATACGCGTGACCACTCACATTCTCCTCTACTCTATCGTACTTTTGTCAGGGACTGACACCGAACCCGGACATTCTCTGCAATCGGGAGATCAAGTTCAAGGCTTTTTTGGACTATGCCGACAAGATCGGCGCCGACTACGTTGCCACAGGCCATTACGCTGCACTGCGGCGGAGTGGAGAAAACGACAAAGCACTCCCGCAGCTGTACATGGCGCAGGATGACACGAAGGACCAGAGCTACTTCCTCTCGAACGTGGCCGGCCACGCGTTCACCAAGGTGCTCTTCCCGCTGGGCGAGCTGCGCAAGAGCAAGGTGCGCGAGATTGCCCTCGCCAACGGACTGTGCACGGCCGAGAAGAAGGACAGCGTGGGCATCTGCTTCATCGGCAAGCGCAACTTCGCTGACTTCATCCATCAGTACATCCCACGGCAGACGGGGGCGTTCTTCACGGTCGACGGCGAGCGCATGCACGACCACGACGGATTCACGTCTTACACGATCGGCCAGGGTGCGCGCATCCAGGGCATGAGCGAAAAGTGGTTCGTCGTGGGTAAGCGCAAGCACGACCACGCGGTCGTCATCGCCCCAGGCACGCGCCACCCGGCGCTCTTCACGGACGCGCTCTTTGCGCCTAGTGCCGCGTTTAACTGGATCTCTGGAGAGCTCCCAAATGAGTTGCTGGAGACCGGCTCACTGCGCTGTCAGTACCGCGTGCGCTACCGCCAGGAGCTCGGTGAGTGCACCGTGTCACTCGTGTCGAGCGCTGAAGCGCGCGCCGAGGCCAGCGGCCTGCACGACTGGGACGCGCCGCTGGCGACCAACGACGGTGATGATGGCGATAGCAAGGCGTTTCTGCGCGTGGACTTTGACCGACCGCAGCGTGGCGTCACGCCGCAGCAGGCGCTCGTGCTCTACCGAGGCGATGGGCTCTGCTACGGCGGCGGTCCCATCGCGGTCGCGGGCAAGTCCTACCACGAGCAGCACAAGCCGCTCGCACCAGACGTCTTCGACTGGCGCAGCACGCTTTGATCCACAGATACTCCTCATGCATTACAATAGACGCGCATTCTCATCAACACTCTACTGGGTACTGGAGCTATGTTGCTTCGTTCGTACTTGGTTGGTGTATCATTCCTTCCTTCCTTCCTTCCACCTCTTTCATTTTTTCATTCGCGTCCAGTATCCAAATTGAATTTGAAAGAGGGAGTGTCACCTGTACCTTTCTGTCCCATTTCAATAGTAAGACTATTATTATATCCGAAATTGGGTGCAAATGAAACTCGTCGGGTTCTATGCCAGCCGTCCCTGGGTTGCGGGACGGAATTGAAGAAAGGGCCAAAGCTTCTTTGGCTTGACTCAGAAGAAAGGAGGAAGTCGCCGCTAGAGACGAAGTAGACAAGCTCGTTGCGATGAGCACACCGCCGAACCGAGACGCATCGTCGCCACTGCTACCGCAGTCCGCGCTCGCGCAGGCCGCTGCGTCCGCACTGCCGTTCCTGCACCCAGCGAATAACAACAACCAGCAGCAGCCGCAGGAGTACAGTGAGAACGGCTTCCAGGTGCAGCTGCCGCTCTCGCCGACGCTGTTGCGCAATCTGGGCGACCGGTCGTACGACAAGCGCAAAGGCGCGGCTATGGAGGTGGAGAACCTGATCAAGCAGCTACAGGAGAAGGCGGCGGCCACGGAGCACCGCCAGCGGCAGTTTTTGCTCCAGCAACAGCAACAGCAGAACGCGAATGGAGGCTCCCCCGCGGCAGCCAAGCCCCGCGGCGATGTGGACGCGGCCAGTGCCGCGCTCACCCCAAATGTGAGTCGCGAGCGTATCCCAGCGATCATTGAGCTCCTGGGCAACGAGTTCGCGTTCTCGACGAACGCGAACCACCGGAAAGGCGGGCTCATCGGCCTCGCTGCGACCGCGATCGGACTCATGCATGAGGCGCATTTGTACCTGGACAAGCTGCTGCCACCTGTGCTGCACTGCTTCGACGACCCTGAGAGCCGCGTGCGCTACTACGCCTGCGAGTCTCTGTACAATATCGCCAAGGTCGCGCGCGGGCACATTCTGCAGTACTTCAACAAGATCTTTGACGGACTCTGCAAGGTGAGTAGATATAATGTTCCTTTCCATCGCGTGGTCCTGGCGAATGCACTGCTGATGACTGTGTC
Organism: Globisporangium cederbergense; assembly: GCA_023334245.1. NCBI lineage: Eukaryota > Oomycota > Peronosporomycetes > Pythiales > Pythiaceae > Globisporangium > Globisporangium cederbergense. Next base: position 16,362 of record JAASGO010000161.1, on the reverse strand, counting down.
CCTTTCCTTGTAGCTCTTCGCGGACGTGGATGTCGATGTGAAGAACGGCGCCAATTTGTTGGACCGCCTCGTGAAGGACATTGTGACCGAGAGCGAATACTTTGAGGTCGACATGTTCATCCCGTTGCTGCAAAAGTACATCCGCATGACGAATCCGTACATTCGTCAGCTGCTCGTCGGCTGGATCACGGTGCTCGACTCGGTGCCGGACATCGACATGCTCGACTATCTGCCCGACTTCCTGGACGGCCTGTTCAACATGCTGAGTGATGGCAATCGAGAGATCCGTCAGGCGGCAGACAGTGCGCTGACCGAGTTCCTCCGTGAGATCAAGCAAACGGAGGATGTGGACTTTGGTCGCATGGTGGAGATCCTGGTGGGCCAGTGCAACTCGAAGGAGCGCTTCAACAGGCTCACGGCTGTCACGTGGGTTCATGAATTCGTCACGCTTGGTGGCGAGAAACTCGTGGAGTTCTACGCGGAGCTGCTCGCTGCGATTATGCACTGCATCTCGGATTCGGAGCATGAGATCCGCCAAGTGGCCGAACGCGCGAATGCGGATCTGCTGCAGCTTGTCAAGTCGACATCCGAGGAGGTCCAGCTCGTGCCGATCATGGAGAAGCTTAACCGCGAGCTGAGCAGCGACCACGCGCCGACGCGCAAGGCAGCGCTACGCTGGATCTCGATGCTGCTGGACAAGTACCCGAACCAGCTGCTCGCGCACATTGGCAGTTTGCTGCCGACGCTCTTGAAGACACTTTCGGACTCGTCTGACAAGGTTGTGCTGCTGGATCTCGAAGTACTGGCGCGCATCTCGCTGAACGAGGTCGAGTTTGAGAAAGTGCTGAACGCCATCCTGCAGCTCTTTGCCCACGACCGCCGCCTGCTGGAAACCCGTGGGAGCATGATCGTGCGCAAGTTGTGCGAACTGCTGGACTCGAAGAACATTTACATGATCTTTGCAAAGGTGCTCGGTGCGGGGGCCAGTAGCCTGGAGACACAGGTGGACGGTGAGTTCGCATCCGTGATGGTGCAGACGCTGAATCTGATCCTGCTGACGGCGAACGAGCTGGAAAAGCTGCGCGAGATCCTGCGCCGCAGCTTCCAGAAGCAGGCGTCTGAAGAAGACGTCCAGGTGTTTACGGTAAGCCTCATTTCATTGATGATTTTGTCAGATCTATGAAGTTGGTTGTCTAATCTGTTGATGGATCGCAACAGGCACTCTTCCAGTCGTGGTGCCACAACCCCATCGCGGCGTTCAGCCTGTGCCTACTCGCCCAGTCGTACACGCTCTCGGCAGCGCTCATCAGCAAGTTCGCGGACATCGACGCATCCGTAGGCTTTCTCATGCAGATCGACAAGCTCGTGCAGCTGCTCGAGTCGCCAATCTTCATTCACATGCGCCTGCAACTGCTGGAGATCCACGAGGACTACCACGCGAACCTGGTCAAGAGTCTCTACGGTCTGCTCATGCTGCTCCCTCAAAGCGCAGCGTTCCGAATGCTCCGCGACCGCCTCGTGAGTGTCACAAACATGGCGACGGCGATCGGTCGGATAGATCTGGGCGGCGCGCGCCCGCACCAGGGCATTGGAGACAACAGCAACGGCAACCAGGCGTCCCCTCAGCTCCGTGTGGATACTGTCGCGCTGCTCGCACACTTTGACGCCGTGCAGCTGAAACACACGGAGATCCGCAAGAAAGGTACGAGGTTGATATGAAATGAGCTGTTGACAATGTTGAAGGTTGTGCTAATGTGCTTCTTTCTATCTTCTGACTGGCAGTGATGGAGGAGAAATCGCTGCTGAGAGAGCACGACGCTGCCTAAGCGCAAATATGCACAGCGCACTGGTCCGTAGATTTGTTAGTCTATTCCATCGCAACCTCACACGTGTCTTCCTTGTGTTTGAAAGACTGATGTGCGTAACAGATCAATCAGCTTTGGACGGCAATGACACAAGATCGTCTCAATTGAACTCGTAATGCCAACCTTCCTATGTATGCCCATGCTGCCTGTCAATATTCTACTTACTCGGTTTTCATAGCTGCACCGGTGCTCCGCCACAGCGCGAGTCTCCCGGACGAATTGCCGCCGGCGATGACGTCGAGCGTCGGGTGGAAGACATTGATCGAGTGCACCGAGTTGAAGTAGTCGCTTGTGAGCTCCTGGATCGGGTTCCTGCGCGTGGCCTCGAAGATCTGGATGCTGCGCGGCTGCTTCATGGACCCGAGCACGAACCGGTCCTTACGCTTTGGGTCCCAGGACGCGTGCAACTTCGTAAGCCACCGGCCGGTTTGGTTGTTGTGCGGGATCGCGAGCGTCGGCGCCACGTTGTGCGCGTCGTGGTGCTTGGCGTCACGCGTGTCGAACACGTTGACGTAGTTGTCCTGGCCCACAGTCACGAGATGCTCCCCTCCAGGTGAGAAGTAGGCGCAGTTAACGCTGCGGCTGTGCGGCATCGTCACGAGCGCGATGTTGTCCGTCATCTTCAGCTTGCGCATGTCCCAGAGACACACGGTGCGGTCCAGCGAGGCCGTCGCGATGCAGAACGGGAAGAGCGGGTGCTGGTGCACCGTGTTGACCTTCTTCTCGTGCAGCAGGAACTGCGACTGCTTGTCGGAAGCCTGGCGAGGGTCCACCGACCAGATGTACCCGTCCTCGCAGCTCACAAGGTAGGTGTTCGAGTGCTCGGCGTTGAGCGCCATGGACGTGATGCCGATGTTGTCGCTCGTGCCGAAGAGCTCCGAAAACGTCGCGGCGCGCATGTCGAACTCGCGGATGCTGCCGTCAAAGCTGGACGAGAGCAGCTTCGTGGAATCTTGTGGGGAGAAGTGCAGCTGCGTCACGGGGCTCGTGTGCGGACGATACATGGCAACGACGTTCTCCTCGTCACTGGGCTCGTCGGCGGACCAGAGTGAAATGTTGCCGCGCTTGTCGCCCGCCGCGATTACCAATTTGTCCGTGCGCGGGTGGAACGCCATCGAGTAGATGCGCTCCTCGGTGGCTTTCACGATGTCCTCACCGCTGAGCGCGTAGTCCACGGTGTCGATGCCAGTGGCGTCGACCTTCAGCTCACTCTCGCGCTCTTCGTGGTCGCCAATGATACTGCTGAGCAGCAGTTTGCCCTTGTCGCCGGACAGGTTAACCGCCTGCGCTACGAGCGTCGGGTCCAGTCGCCACCGTCGGTCCTCGGCCTCACGCGCAGCAGCAGCGCGTTGCTGGGCGTCCATAATGACGTAGTCCGTCGCAGCGCTGTAGACGTCGCCTAGCGCCAGGTTGTCCGACTGTTTGCCCTCGATGCGCCGCGACTTGCGTGTTGGCAGCTGTGGCTCGGCCGGCTTGCGCTTTGCCTGGAGACCCTTCGGCGCCGCTGTCGCCTTTGTGCCGACCGACGTACGCGCCGCGATCTTAGCCTATCGAGTTGTGGGCAATACAAAGATCAGCGTTAATGATAAGCACATCACAATAACAAAAGTACACCCATTGCAAGCGAAATTGAATGTGCACGCACCGTGGACACGCCCATGGACTTCATGAACTCGAGATTGCGCTGGATGTTCTCGAGCCGCTTGCGCTCGTACTCGGCCATCTCCTTCGACTCACTCTTCACTGCGGATACAGCTGTAGCTTTCGTCTTCGCAGCGAGTTCCTTCGTAAGTTTGAGTGGTTCCGTCTTCTTTTTCGTGTTCTTCTCCACCACAACCGATTCTTTCTTCACGACTGCTGCTGCCGCCGCGGCTCTTGGCTCTCGCCTGATCGCGCTCCCGGGCGCCACAGACGACGTCGTTGCGACGTCAGTGACCGTCGCTGGCGCGTCCTCCAGCTTGCTCAGGCGCGTTTGCTCTCTCGTGCGGCGCATCCTGCGGTGTGTGCCTGCGCTACAGTCTACTCGTCACCCTCGCGCGTGTATTGGCAAGTGGCCTCGTGTTCGCGCGTTTTGCTTTTCAAGAGCTTACTTTGACAAACTCGGTTATCGGTTAAAGGTCATATGAGTGCTGTGGTCCACACAATATATTGTACTACGATTTTCTATGTGTGCGCATTTTTCAAAGCAGGAAGTGAAAATGGCAACGAAAGTGATGGCTACGCGCATCCTGTGCTGCGTGCGGGTCCCTGTGCGTCCAAGCGCCAATACTACAAGAAGCGCCTTATACAGTGGACAGCGGTCACTCTCGCACCGCACTCGCAGCAACGTCAACCGTGACTTCAAGGTCGCAAGCCTCGCGAACAACAGCAGCGCGCGTGGCCACATAATCGAGACACAGGTGGACGCCAAGGAGATCGTCGACAAGCAGATCCCGAGCGAGTGTCTCGTGCGTCCATCCAGCAATGCGGACTGGCAAGTCATTCGCAAAGAGCACTTCAAGGTCCGCTTCTGCCGTTGATGCTGCTCGTATTGCCCTAGTGCGCAAGGCTAACCACTGTGTCCATCCATTCATCTATCTATCCATCCGCCAGGTCATCCCGGTCCCAAAGGGTTGGGAGCGAGAGCTCGACGCGCTCCAAGCGCGCATCGGCGTCAAGTTCAACAACACGACGCATCTCATGTGCGCGCTGACGCACCACGGCGCGTTCTCGCACAACCAGGTGGCGGGTAGCGTACCGGCGCATCGGCTCTCGAACCGCAGCCTCGAGTTCCTGGGCGACTCGGTGCTGGGCATGGCCGTGGCCTCGTACCTCTTCCAGGCGCAACCCATGCACCAGGAGGGGCAACTCACACAGTCCAAGTGGGCGCTTGTGAACAACCAGACGCTCTCCAAGATCTGCGTGCACGACCTGCAGATCGATAAACTCATCCTCGTGGCACCAGACTACAGCCTCGCGCGCCAGAGCTCCAAGAGCATTTACGTGAAAGGGCGCACGACGATCCAGTCGGGCGCCGTTGAGTCGCTCATCGCTGCCGTGTACCTGGACCAGGTGAGCCAGTCAGCCACGAGCTACTGAATGTGTGGGCTCAAGTACTAACACTCTCACTGGTAACATATGCTCAGGGTCTGGAAGCAGCGCTGGCGTTCGTCAACACCAAGGTCCTGCCGCACGCAGTCAAGTACGCGACCCACGAGACCGTGTGGGAGCCCATCGGCGCGCTGCAGAATCTACTGCAGGCGAACGGCTTCGGCCACCCAGTGTACAAGTGAGTCAGTCGTCCGTCATGCTGCTTGTTGCGTGGGTCGATTTAATGTTCTAGACTGACTGGCTTATGATGGATGACTTGTAATGCTTGATTTTTAGACACTTGCCAGCGGCTCAACGGAGCGTGGAGTTCCAAGTTTCGCTGGTCGTCAAGGGGCAGGTGCGTGCGAAGAGCTCCGTTTCATACGATGCTGCTGCCATTGTATTAAACCACTGTAATCGGCTCACGTGCCGGCACTTGTTTTTACTCAGGCCATCTTGACAGAAGCCGGGCCGTCGTACAAGGCTGCACGCGCAAAGGCAGCGGAAGCCGGGTACCAGCACTATAAGGCGATCCTCGGTGACGACAAAGCCAAGTAGACGCTCGCTGTCGTATTTCAAATAGAGAGGCGCCATTGAATATTAACCCCCTTGCCAAAGGCAACCCATTAAACTCTTCTGAACGAAGCCAGCAGCATTGCTGCCAGCTTTCCTAATACGCTCCTTTGTGCATGCACATGGCAAGCAAGAGCTCTGTGTGTGTATGCGTGTTACCTATTTCGAGTCGCTTATACGAGATATACCCTTCTTCTCAGTGTCTAGAACTCGGCTTCGTCGCTCGACTCGTCGTCATCGTTGTCGTCGTCACCGCCTTTGCTCACCGACGGCGGAAGCTCCATGGGCTTCGCCATCGCAGCTACGGCGGCGCGGCGGCGCGCGCGCGGGATGATATTGGACGTGTCCAGGCCAATGAAGTCGTCTTCGTTCAGCTTCACCTCCGGGTCCGACTCGGAGTCCGAGCCCGACTCGTCGCTTCCCTTTGTCCGCCGCTTCTTCGACTGCAGTACAGCACACAACACACAAAGCACAATGTTAAACATCACATGCACACGCATACACTCATTGTTAATCAATCACATTGTGTACCTTAGGTGCGCGCTCCTCGTCGTCATCGCTGCCGTCGTCACTGCCATCCTCTCCGTCATCACTGTCATCGTCGTCCTCCTCCTCATCTTCATCGTCATCTTCGCTCTCCTCCTGCTTCTTCTTCTTGCTACTCTTGGCAGGCTCAGCGGCAGCGGCAGACTTACCCTTGCCGTTCGACGATGGCGCGCTGCTGCTCTCCTCGCTCGCAGCGGCATCGGCGGACTTCTTGGTGAAGAAGTCGTCAATCTTGCGCTTGCCCTTGGACGCGTCTTCAGCTCTATACTCACACAAGTACACATAGAGAAGCACGTTAGTTAGCACGCGCACAACCGTCATATAGAGATACAAGAGAAGCAGCGCTACGTACGCCTTGGCCATGTCTGCTGCTGCTACGAATGCGCTCGTTACTCTTCGGCGAATGGCTCGGAAATGGGGGAACCGGACCAGTCTTTTTTGGCGGGAGCCACGCCTATTTTGGGGTGACCCTTTTATAATTGATACGAGCTTTCGCATTGGTTTTAACGGGGGGATATTGAGGCACGAGACGTACTTGCCCTCTACAAAAACAGTTGATGAGAAGCGGAAGCTCAAGTTGGAAGTGGCGGTGCGTGCCACCAGCTCTCCGTCGTCCCTCTAGCCCCATTGTACGTGCTTGTGGATGCATGTGTCTACAGCACTACTTGTGGCGCGCTGAGCCTGGCATTTGGATGCTTTCCACCCGCAGGTCGGCAGCGGACAGCGTGACGCATGCAAGTTGAAGTGTATGTCAGGTGGATCGCCACGGACGTTCGGACAACAGCAGCGTCCATGCTGTTGCTACGCCTCACGGCACATTTATGATCGCTCTTCCGCATGTGTCCACTTTTTGAATCCTGAATCTATAAATGCATGAGTTGCTTGGCGTCGCTGGGCAGTTGGGCTGCTCAGTTTGCCCCTGAAGAGGCGCGTGGCGCTGTTTGCAGCCCAAAAACTGCGACGACTCGAAGCGCACACCAATATGGAGACGCCGCAGCATGGAGAGTACAAGAGAGAGTCAGAAGAGGGTGACCGCACAGACGCTGAGCCACAGAATGGCGACAGTCAGCACGACGAAGACGACGCAAATGCGACAGACGCCAGCGGCGCACTTTCCGCAGTCGTGCAGGCGTATCGCTCGTCGTACAACGAGACCATCGCACCGCCCGAGGGTCCACTGTCTCGTGTGATTCGCCCGCCGATCGACTTTCCACCGGAGTCCAAGCGCGCGCAGACCATCGAGGATGCGGAGGTGGACCTGGAGGAGGACATGGAGGAGCTCAAGGCCGCGGTGCACGCGTACAACGTGGACTTCCAAGCGCGAATCGTAAGGTCGCTTTATTGGTTTTGTGTTATTATTTGGCTCATGAATATGACTGATGGCTAAGCGAACTGTATTGTATGCCTTTCTACGGCATTAGGACGCAGTGAAGAAGCGCGGGCGCGAGCTGGAAGAGCACATCGCGCAGGAGCGGCAGGACATGGAGCTCTCGGTGCAGCAGCTGCAGTCGGACTTCCGCAAGCACTTCCAGACAGCGTTCCTGGGCATGGAGCAGAAAACGCTCTCGCACTTTGCGCGGCTCGAGGCGCAGCAGGTCGCCGGCGAAGAGAAGAAGTGTGTTCTTCCCATTCAAGCGAGGAACACCTTGTTGGGAATGCGAGTGTACTGACTTAGCTTACTTGTCTTGTCTCGTTATAGGATCCGAGACTGCGACGCGGACTTCAAGAAGTTTGCGTACACGACGGTACCGGCAATCATGGAGAAGCTACAGGGCACGATCACGCGCAAGCTCGACAAGAGCCACGAGACCTTTGATATCGAGAATGCCAAGATCCAGAAGCGCGAGAAGAAGACGATGGGCGCGCTCGAGAGCAACGAGCGCAAGACCGCGAGCCACTTCCACGTCGAGCGCGAGCGTCGCGTGGCCAAGTTCCAGGAGCGTGAGGAGGAGTTCCACCACGTGATGCGCGTCGACAACCGTGACGCCGAGCGCAAGCAGTGTCTGCATATCGAGACGCTCGTGAGCCTGCGCCACCAGCTCCACGAAGAGGGCAAGGTGCGCGAGAAGGAGGACCTCGCGATCCTCGATAAACTCGCTGTGTCCTTCCACCAGCTCCAGTCGAGCATTCTCGAGAGCCTGGGCGAGGAGCAGTCTTAGTGAACTAGCAGTTACACAGACTATGTAGAGCTACGCAGCCTCAGCGAGGAGCTATGCAGTGAACACCTGAGCAGCAACAATACGAGCCTGCGTGAGCGGCGACGAACTCAACCTGAGCAGCTCTAATGCCTAGAGAAATGGAAGGTTGATTGAGAGTCCGCCCATCAAGAATGTCAAGGGAATGAAAGTGGTTAAGTGTCGTCAAAAGGGGAGTTTGTTTGGTTTTGCTTGGTTGTATTTGGTGTTGGTATTTCTTTTCTTCTCTTCCCTTCCTTTCTTCTGTGTGCCTCGCGTCTGCTGACCTCGAATGAGATCGACGGTCGCGAGCCGAGAGAACAGAGGGAGATGGAGAGAGAGGAGGAGGACCTCCGCCGCCCAATACGCCCGCCGCAAAAGAAACCCAAAGTCCTTAATCTCGTCTTCCCTCGTGTTGCTGCGATGATGTTACCCAAACTACCGCACGTGAGGAAATGGCGTCGCGCTTACTCTGCTAAAGAACAAACCGGCCAGCTAAGCTGGCGCTTAGTTGGTGGCCGCCTTCTTGGAGACAGCGGTCGTGCCCTCACGGAATCCGTTCTTGAACTTGCGCGAGACGGTCTTGAGGTACTTCATGCGGCCAGTGCCCTGGGTGCGGCGACGAAGAGCCTTCTGCGACCAGTTGTCTGTTGGAATGGCAATGTGCAATAACGAGCGGATCATGTGAGCACAAAGCGTGACCATACAATGCGAAGAGCTACATAAGAGATGGTTGACAAGCGGGTGGGGTGGTACGTACACTTGCGCATCTTGGCAGCAGGGTAACCACACGAAGAGCAGATGCTCTTCTGCACGTGGTACGAGCTACGCCCGCAACGACGGCAGATGGTGTGGGTCTTGTTGTGACGCTTACCGAAAGATTGGGTACCTTTAGTCTGCACAACACAAACGCATAGAGAGTCAGCGTTTCCATGTCTGATAGACGGTCGTATTCTAGGTCTGATCGGTTTCTTTCTCGCTGTTGTGTCCATTCGTGCTCTCTCTCGCTCTCCATTCCCCTGCTGCTCGTCTGCTGTGTCTGCAACGTAACGCCACCCCTATCTGTCTGTCGCGACGGAGCACACCACGAGCTGCTGATTCATCATTCACTTGATCTGCGCTGCAGGCTCATTCCTCGCGCTACCGTGCCGCTCTAATGGATCCCCTCGATGTGTTCTGCTGACAACGACGACCACTGGCTGCTAGAAAATCGATCTCCACACGCGCACGCTGCTGTTGTTTTTGTTGCGACATCTCTTTTTCAGCCACAGCACCGCTAGACGCGTCGGCGCATGCAGCTATAGCGAGATGGCTGCATCTGCTCACTGGCTGAATGACTGGTCTGACAGGACTCGACGGGGGAAAGCGCCTCATACTGAACAGCTCATCGCTCGACACCTCGGCATCAGGAACAGCACCGCCGCCCACAGCACACAGGCAGGTAGAAGAGGAGAGGAGGGGGAGAGCAGAGGCACAGGAGAGAGACGACCGATCACTCAGTCGCGAGGAAGACGCGCGCCACTTACCATCTTGGATTCGGACTTCGACTTTGACGCTGAGCGGAAGGAAGGGTAAAATAAGCGCCTCCAGCCACCACGAAGCCCGCGCGGCCATACAGCCGCCAAGCCAACGGCGCCGCCATACAAACGCCAAGTCACGCGTTCCGCACTGCACTACGAACCAACCAAAATCACGCCGCCCTAACCGCCGGTGGAAAAACCGGTACAACCGGTACAAGCCACTCGTTTGGCATTTTAGAATACTTTTGTAATTGATTGCCTTATTTGAAATCGTTTTTGTAATTTATTACCGCTTGTAGTGCAATCGGTAAACCAGTATTATACTCATTAAATACCGGCTTATGTTTCATAAATGTCAAAAAAAATACGGTGTGTACATGTCGTAAATGTCGAGACACCTTGGGGTTTGAAAGTTCAAACAGCAGTTCGCATCCCTTCGTGCATCAACAGCTCACCAAGATACATGCATGCGTGAAGCCTACCATCGGACGAGCCACACGTACACACACTGTTCACTATAGCATAACAAGCAGTATGAGCGCACCGGCCAGCCACCTTACAGTGCAGTGCGAACTGGAGTTCCAGGTGGCGAACGCGCAGACCGGGAGGAACGTGTGCACGACGATCTGCAAGCGCACGATGGTACGTGGCACGCGGCATTCAGCACATCATTGCGCTCGTCAACCAGCAGCAGCGCATCGCAAACAGAGAGCTCCTAAAGGTCAGTGGCTCACCAGCACATGTGTGTGTATGCATGTATGTGTGTGTGACGTTGTGGATATACTGCAGCTGATCAAGCGCCGCGGAGGACTCGAAATCACATGTGCAGACCCACCGCTGCAGAAGGCGCTCAAGATGCAGGAGCTCAAGTACGAAGGTAACGAGTGTGTGTGTGAACACACTATGCCGACTGTCGAATGAGAAGCTCATGATATGTGTGTATCGTGTTGTCCAGTATATTCGAGCCACTTGGCGCAGGGAAAGCTGACATTCATCACGTGCGTTTTGCATCACGAGCCATAGTGCTGTTGTTGTGTGACGACTACCAATCGTAACATGAACGTAACGTCACTGATCCGCTAGTATACTTGACTGTTTGTATCATTACAGACGCGATAGCGGTCGCATCTACCAGTATAACCTGCGCGGAGGCAACCCTGCTGCCTTGGAGTCCATCCTCCAGTTCTCCATCCGTAAGGGCGCGATCTCCAAGACGCCCCGCGCACGCCAGTCAGTCATTGCAAGGCCTTCACAGCAGCAGCACCAGCCACAGTCTATAACCGCAACATCCAGTTTGCTTGGCAAACGACCAGCTGCAGAGCGATCAGCGAGAGGATTCGAGAGTCCGATGCGAGGCGTCCACCGCCGCATTAATGAGTACGAGTCGCCGAGCATCGATCCGAGACGGCGGTCAGTTGTGCCCATGCCGTTCGCACCGCCAGAGACGCCCGTGGGACTTGGTCGCAAGGTCAGACGAACGCTCATTCGAGATGAAGATGCCGCTCCAAAGGCTACGATACAAGAGCGTCTCACAAGCGACCAGCAACAGATCATGAGCCTCATCGCCGCCAAGAAGAGCGTCTTCTTCACGGGCAGCGCCGGCACTGGCAAGTCCTTTTTGCTGCAGCACATATTGAAGGTTGGACGCCAGGCCAAGCGACGAGTATATGCGACGGCGACCACGGGCATCGCGGCCTACAACATCGGCGGCATGACGCTGCACCACTTTGCCGGGCTTGACACGCGCCCGAACGCCGGCAGAGGCGACTTGCTGCGCCAGATCCAGCAGAAGAAGGATGCTTTGACGCGCTGGCGCGACGTCGAAGTGCTTGTTATCGACGAGGTTTCGATGCTCGACGGCCGGCTCTTTGACAATTTGGAGGCACTCGCGCGGCAGCTTCGACGCGACACGCGCTTCTTCGGCGGCATCCAGCTCGTGCTCTCGGGCGACTTCTTTCAGCTGCCGCCCGTGTCAAGAGACCGTAATGACGTTGCGTTGTGCTTTGAGAGCGCCGCGTGGCGTCGAGGGATCCGCGACATTGTCGTGCTCAAGGAGGTCTTCCGCCAGACGAACCCGGAGTTTGTTGACATCTTGAACGCCTTCCGCGTCGGCCAACCGACGGACAAAATGATCGCGACGCTGAACGAGCGCTACTCACCGAGTGCGGGGCTCGATTGGTCCGCGATCCACATCTTCACGCACAATAATGACGTCGTACAGGTATGTGCTTGTTGATCGACAGGTTGGCTGGTTGCCACATTGTTGCTCTTGAGATAAAGACGCACTGATTGTGTGTTGCCTGGATAGACGAACACAAGGCGACTGGAGGAGCTCGACGGCAAGAAGTACAACTTCGTATCGTCCGACACGTACGAACCAATTCCTGCATTTGCTCCATCGACAACGTTGCGTACTACAGTAGTATGTCTATGAACCGCATTCCTAACCAAACCTTGTCATCATGACATTTTGTGCTGTAGTGGGAAGAAAGAATATTTATCAAGCTGCCCGGTGCCGCCGACGATTTCGCTCAAGAGTACGTTTCTCAGCATACTGATTGCCTGGATGATGCCATTCACTGTCTTCATATTGACATGTCCGTCTTGGCTTTCTACAGAGGACGCGCACGTGATGCTCACCAAGACGCTCAACCCTGCCTCTGGGCTCGTGAACGGCTCGCGGGGCGTCGTGCAGGGCTTCACGCCGCAGACGAACCTGCCGATCGTGCGCTTCTCGAACGGCGCCACGGAGATCATCCAGCACGAGGAGTTCCCCGTTCACGTAGCCGACATGGTGCTGGCGTCAAGGCGGCAGTTGCCGCTCACACTCGCCTGGGCCATCAGCATCCACAAGAGCCAGGGACTCGCCTTCGACTCGGCCGTGCTCGACCTCTCGCGCGTCTTCGAGTTCGGCCAGGCGTACGTGGCGCTCTCGCGCGTGCGTTCGCTCGAGGGGCTACGGCTGCGCAGCCGCCTGCGCGCCTCAAATGTGTTGCTCGCGGACTCGAGGGTGCTGGATTTCTACCAGAGGATCGGAAACGAGGAGTAGCCTGCTTGCCTGGCACATGCGTACTAGTATCGGATTATAGCGTATTGAGAGGGTGTACAATGGTGTATGGAGAGATCGAATGTTGTATTTGCATTGTAGCATTAATCAACCGAATAGAGATTTCGTAGAGATGAATCTAAATGCGCTAGACACATACCCAGGCTGTGAGATTATCAACGGGTCAATGGCTACAGTACATCCACAAATGCCAGTTTCTCTTTGGCTCCACATGGCTACGTGGTTCGCAACCATCATCCACCCCGATCCGTTGTCCTTCTTTCTACCCGAGGCCTGCTGCAATGACTCACCCCTCCTTCCTGCTTTGGAAAATTAGCAGCGTCGACACGAGAAGCAAAACACACATTGCGTGACCGTGTGGCATGTTCTTCAAATGCTCACTCGTCATTATCGAACGAAGAAGAACAATATCCAAATGTAAAGCTTACGTTACGACCGATCTACGCACTCTCTTCCCTTCTACTGCAATAGGAAGAGCTCTTCACTCCTTCACTCCTCTTCCTCTCTCTCTCTCATTTACTCACTCACTCATTCTCCCATTCTCGCTCTCGTTCTCCTCCCACTCTCCTTCGTCCTCCCCTCGATTGTTCCTCCTTCACTCCTGAGCTCATATTTCACCCATAGAGTCGTCACCATCTTGCTGTGTGTCTTCCTTCCCTCGCTCACACACTCGCTCACTCACGCTTTGGAGCCCTTGATCTCTAAGGAGTTCTGGTACGCCTGGATGGCCTTCTCGTGGTCGCCCTTTTCAAACAGGATCTTGCCCAGCAGCGTCGAGTTCGTGACTGATGGCTCGAGCTCGAGCGACCGCGTGATCGCGAGCTCGGCGTCGTCCAGATTGTCGTCCGCGTAGTATGCGCGCCCCAGGTACGAGTGCAGCGTCGCGTCGTTCGGACACATGTCCACGGCGCGCGCGAACGCCTGCACGGCCGCGCTCACCATGCCGCGGTCCATCATCGACAGCCCGAGGTTCACCATCACGTCGATCTCCGGGAGCGTGCCGTCGTCGCCTTCGTCGTCGTCCACTTCGTCCGTGTACTCCTCCTGCGACGGCTCGTCGTCGTCCGTGTCGTGCAGGTCACCAAAGCCCTCGGTCGGTCGCTCTTCCGACAAATCTGAGTGCGCCCCCAGTGCATCGTACGTCGACTCGACTACCGCGATGTTCGAGAACTCGTTCTGCAGGTGCGCCATCGAGAGCGGCTCTGGGATCGCGGCGCGCACGGGGTCGGCCGGCGGTGGGCCTTCGCTGGCGCGGTCAATGTCGACCTCACGGCCCCGGAAGCTGCTGCTGCTGTTCGTGCGTGGCATCATGCGGCTGCTCTCGTACGAGCTGTACATCTGCCCATTAAAATGTGACGAGCCTTCGCTGGTGCTCGCGCCGGACGGGAGCTTCATCGGGTACGAGTTCAGGCGCTCGCGGTTGCTGCCGCGACTCGAGCGACTCAGGTTCGTCAATCTCTCGGGGTCCACTTCGCCCAGGAGCTCCGCCTGCGCGCGCAGCTGGGACTCAGCCATCTCTTTCTCCTCCATGAGCAACGACACCTGCTTCTGTAGACTCGCGACCTGGTCGTGGATCCCGTGGTACGGCGCTGTGTCCATGTTCTGACGCGCCGGCGCCGACACGTGGCGCTCGAGTGTCTGTGGTGCGGTCATGCCCTCGGGGAGGCGCTGCGCAGCTTCGTCTGATCTCCGCGCCGGGGTCGCATGCGCCTGAGTGAATCGCGGCTGGTTGGGCTGCTGGAGCACCTGGCGGCTGGCATTCCGCAGCAGGTCGTGGCAGACCGTGCAGACGCGGTGGCGGTCATTGAGCCCGTAGTGTGGCAGGCGCATACGCTCGCGCGCCGAGTGGTCGCTACAGATTGACTGGCCGCAGTTGCGGCAGTGGTGACGCTTCCTGAACGGACTGTTGAACTTCTGCGAGCAGATGTGGCAGTTCGGCGCGATCATCCAGCGTGGCGGCAGCGACACAATCGTGCGGTTCGACAGCCGCGCCGCCGCGGAAGGGTGTCCCGCTGATGCCACAGGCTTCATCGTCTGGATGCTGCTGCCCATGGAGCTCACGCTCGACGTTGTCGTGCGGAACGACTCGCTGCCCGCCGTGGTGCGCAGCGAGTCCGCGTTCATGAGCTGGTAGTCATTGTCGGAGAACGCGCGCGTCTTGAAGCTGTCAGGGCCACCGCGGCGCGACGCGGTACCGTTCTTTGAGGCCGGGTACCCGCCGCTCCCACGCAGCGCATTCGGTGGCGGTGGCGCCGTCACGCGGTCTTCAGCGCTCGTCTGGTGGTAGTTCGGCTGGCCGCCGTCGTGGTGGTCGTCGTAGCCGACCTGGTCACTCGAGTAACCATTTTTTTCGCACACGTGGTGGAACATTTCCTCAAGCAGCTTGATCGAGCGCGCGGGCAGGTTGGCCTTCTTCGCGAGTAGCACGGCGTGCTCGCCCGACGGCACCTTCTTGAGCACGGCGTCCGGGTAGGAGGCCAGCAGCGCCTGGAGCCACTCGATTTTCGCCTGTGCCTTGATCGCAATCTGCAGTGGGAGCATCTCCGCGGTGTTGACCGCGCGCGCGCCCTGCGGGAACGCCTTGAGCAGGCTCATGAGCACGTTCTCGCTGATCGAGTGCGGCTCCGTGCACGCCCAGTGGAGTGGCAGCATACCGTACGAGTCGATCTGCTGCGCCGTGAGCGGCTCGGCGTCCACGAGCCGCCGGAGCTCCTCCCACTTGGACGCCTTCGCGAGCTTGATCGCGTCCATGCGCTTGGGCGCATAATCGCCCTCGCCAGCCATGCTTTGCTTTGCTTTGCTTGTGTTCGCGCTTAAAGAGGCGCTATTGGTAGACGCACAGGCACAGGCGGCTAGCGGTCTGTCTGAAGAAGCGACTGCGGTACGCGTACACACACACACACAGTCAGGCGGTCACAGGCGTCGTCCACGTCACCTTGCTTCGTGCGCACTCGCTCACTCGTCGTCAAGCTGGTTTTGAGTGTTAGCGTTGCTTTGCTGGTTGCTTTTTGCGAGGAAGCAAACAAGGAGAGGAGAGGGGCAGGGTACCTACCGGTACAAACTGACCACCCCTGCCCTCAGTTTGCAGCCATTGCTGTAATGCAGCTAGCAAATATGCACATAGAGGGATTAATGGTCATGTAGAGGATTCCATTTTGCAATGTAAACCTTCTATAATGCACTAGCAAAAAGGACGGCAGTGAATTGTGATTGGTTGGATCCTCATATGTGTAGGTAGATAAAAATGATTATGAGTGACTTCACAATCATCGGCAGGCAGCAAATTGAATTGTGCGACGACAGCTAATGATAGAACTCGGTGTTTTCGAACTGCACCATCACCAAGTGAAGTGTGTTAACGTACTAGACCTTTGGTGCTGACGATGTTTGAGAAGTGCAAGTAATCGCTCGTGGTGGAAGGCGTGCACCTGAACACGGACCAGATGATGGAGCTCGTGCGGCGCCACCCGAACTGCGTGCCGTTCATGATCTACATCAGTAACGAGCTCAAGCACCGCGAGCGCTTCGCCGTGCGCGCGCGTCACATG
>JAASGO010000160.1:0-40979 GCA_023334245.1 Globisporangium cederbergense | reverse complement strand
TCTAATGACGCCACCTGTGCCCATGGGTATCGGCAGTATTACCGGTATCCGACCGGTAATAGTCGCCCATGGTGCACTGTGAGGTGATGTGTACCACACACATCTGCCTCCATGTAATGGCCATTTGAGGGCCCATTACAGTTTGCGTGTCTTCCCCTTGCATTTCTTGGCCGCTTACGCGTCAGAGCCATCCGTAAACATATGCTCTCGAGCTTGGTGTTGGGAACGTAGACAGCGTCACGCATGAAAGCAATGCGAGTCTTCTCTGCCTTCGCACAAATTGTCGCTCACGTCACCACGGGCATCTGCAGCAGCTCGAAGTGTTTAATCCAACGCACGGCAGCATGTTCGAGGGATAGACAGCTCACATGCTGACTTGTTTTGCGAGATGGATTGGCACGCACAGCGTCCTTGGTGAGTGGCTGCTTGAACAGCATCAGCAGAGTTGCGGGCGGTGAGTTCCGTGGGGGCTTAAAAGACGCGCCAGCCCATACGCATAGAGCGTGCAGCGACAACGCAGGGTGGTCTCTGTGGCCTCGCACAGCACCAGTTTCTGCACTGCTGTCATTCTTACGTGCGCTGTGCGAGTTGGCATCCGTGCGGCTCTTAATCGGTCTTGTTCGGTCTTGTGGTGGTTTGTGGCGAGCGGCGTGCGCCATAGCACTTCGAAAGCGCGGCAATTTTGAAAGTGCTAAGTGTGGTCATTTGTGAGCAATCGTTTTTGGAAAGGTATATTCTTTTTTAGGCACAGTCCTTTCTCCCATTATGATACATTGTCATCAGATACTCTTTCAAATTTGATTCGACTACATCTACCATCATTCTGGAGTGAATGCACATTCGAACAAATCAAAAGCGCGCTATTCACCGTATTTCTGGCTGCATGTGTGGCCCGACCAAGAATACCAACGAAGGATATGCACGCCCGCATGACGCACGAGTAGAGACGGACGCTACGTGAGTGCCACACTGTACACCCGACACTCACGCAGGAGCAGCTTGCAGAGTGAGCCGAGTCGGCGCTCAAATTTTCGCGCCGTCCGTGCAGAATGACGCTCTTTCGCGTGTTGCGGGAGCCTGCCGGCGTCCATGACGCCACGCCCTCCCGAAAAACCAAACAGCGCGTGCAATCTCCAGAGCTTGAGGCCGAGCTGCTGGTGTAGATTCGCTATTGTTAAGAGCACAAGCCACCAGCCGTCACCGGCGCTTCGATTCAAGGGAAGGCAGCAGAGATTCGCGACCGACTCGTCAACACCGCAGCTCCATCGACTACTGATGTCCTCCGATCCATGGTCTTCTCTCACGGGTGGCTGTTCAAGTTTCAGCTGCAGCACAACCTGCCGCCAAAGCGAACCCACGGTGAGGCCGCTTTTATTCGCACTGCAATAGAAAAAGGACGCGTTGTTCTCCAGGAAGTTACGCGCAATTACGACAAGTGTAACATTTTCAATATGGATGAAACCGCTCTTTTATTGTGTCGCTCCCAAGAAGCCTATATTCACCAATCCAATGTATGGCCGGACACAAGTGAAAAAAACGGCTCACTGTCACTGTGTGCTGCAACGCGGATGGCTAGACTGAGCGTCTACTACTCTTTGTTGGGGCTATACGACGCCCACGCTACATTATAAAGCAGACCGCAGAAGAGCTTGGTCTCTACTACAAAAGTACCGCGCGAGGGTGAATGAACAGCCAACTCTTCCAGAGCTGGGCTGAGCGGCTCAACGATGACATGAAAGAAGAACATCGTCACGTCCTGCTGCTGGTGGACAATGTGTCCCTCACCCCGTCTCGACGCGGCGCTCTCCAATGTCAAACTGCAAATGCTTCCACGCAACACAACCTCCTTCCTCTAGCCGCAAGATGCCGGTACTATCAACGCGTTCAAAGCGGAGATAAACAGACTCAAGCAACGCCATATCGTCGACCGATTCGACGACGTGTTGAGACACATTCCAGAGGTCGGGAAGGAGAGTGCGGGAAGAGGCATTGATGCTCTGCTTACAGTGGACGTGCTTGTGGCAATGAAGTGGGCACAAGAGACATGGGAAGAGTTTTCGCGCTCAACGAGTGCAAACTGCTGGCAACATACAAAGATTTTCGACAAAGACGTGTTTGAGCTTGTAGAGAGCATTGAGAAGCTGCGTGTTGGCGCACCAGCGCTTAGTCAACTTCTTAATCAGCTGTGCTCAAAAACAGCAGCATTGTCTATTTTTAACAAATCAAAATTCGATTCGTTTCCGAGCACTTCAACTCTCAAATTATTTCTTTTTTACCTGCAAACTCTCAATATCCTCTATAAATAGATATTCGTGAGGACGATTTTTATGTACTGGGATGCAGGACTGCATTGGTAAAGATTTCACAAAACTGTGGCGCCCATAGCAATGGCCAGCACTGTATAGGCTCTTGTGACCGAGAGTAAACAGATTCGGTCGACGCTGATCACAATCGTGGGAGACAGGCACACCGCAGACACTTGCACCATGTTACGGTACAGAAGTAGCTGATCGTGAGCAACGTGGGCGCCTTTTAGTGATTTGTGTGTGTGTGCGGCTCTGGTTGTGGGCACATTAAGGTCCTCGCAGTAACGCGGAGAGAGGTCAGGCCTTGCGGACAAAACATTCATTCACACATTGGCTTTGCTCACACTGACATTATCCAGATAGCTGACCACCACACGACCGCATCAGTCCGACAACAATAATGAAGACGTGCTTGGCGCTTCAGTTCTTCACCACGCTCAGCCACTGTCTAGTGGCAGCAGCTCCAGACAGCCAAGCAGCTTCAGCTCCTCGTCTGCAGTGCGAGCCGATCATCTGCGTCGTCGAGCCTTCAGCACAGGGCGGCGAGCGCGTGTGCGGCTCTAACGGCATCACGTACGACTCGCAGTGCGCTTTTGAGAACGCAAAGTGCGAGTACCCGGGACTCCAGCTCGCGCCGTCGGCCTCGTGCTCCGAAGTCAATGCCAAGAAACACAAGGACAAGAAGAGCTGTGCCCTCGCATGTGAGGACAACTGGTACCCGATCTGCGCGAATAACGGCATCACGTACACGAACGCGTGTCACCTCGAGGAAGCTTATTGTAGAAACCACAGTATCGGCCCACTGCACTACGGCGAATGCAAGGAGTCCTAAAGAGCGCGAGCTGACGAGTGCATCACAGGACTAACTGAACATCGATACGGAAATCATTGAATGCACGCACCAGTAGCTTAGTGCAGGTGAAAATGGCTCGCTAAAAGCAAGGCGGTGCGGTCAGCATCCTGCTCGAAATGGTCAGAGCGCATGGTAGTTCCTTCACGAGCTCTCGTGTGACTCGAAATTCAAAAGTGTCCACATTTTTCCGTATGACGACCGACCGAGATAAAACGTGCAGAGTCTTTATTTTCGGGGCTTTTAATCACAAAGAAAGACCAGGTATACATTAGCTGGACGTACTCTTGATGTATCGTTACAGGACAGTGCGAAGGATATCGGATAAATCCGGATACACAAAGCGCCAAGCGCATGACTATACGTGCGTGTCCACAAATCGCTGTCCATCTTGTCTCACATGAGCTGTTTCACCACCGCCTGTGTCAAACTCGAAATCGAAGAGCTCCAACTGCCCAACTGCCCAACTGCAGAAGCCATTCACGATTTTGAAGTACTCCAAGCACCACCCCCACCAGCACACAGCCAAACCACCATGCTGTCCTTCTCCACCACCAAGCTGACGCTCACGGCCGCTGCGGCCTTTGTCCTCGTCTCCCAGAGTACTGTCGTCTCCGCCGCGTCAACGTCGTGCGTCCCGAGCTCGTGCGCCATCGGCCAGTACCCGCCCGCTACTGGCGTCGCTCTCGTCTGCGGCTCAGACGGCGTGACCTACAGCTCGCAGTGCGAACTGGAGCTGGCGGCGTGCGCGCAGCCGGAGCTCACACTCGTGTCACAGGGCGTCTGCAACACCAAGTGCGACCAGGAGTGTGATGCGCATGAGTCGCTCATCTGTGGCTCCGACGGCGTAACGTACCAGAACGCCTGCGAGTTCGACCGCGCGTACTGCAAGGACAAGACGCTCACGCCACTCGGCTACGGCGCCTGCAAGAAGTCATCGCGATCGCTCCGCGATTCCAAGCCAAAGTACGTCGAAGGCAGCATCATCTAAGCGCTACATGCTGGTGATCTGTAGAAGAGCGCATATTATGCTGTTTGTATCATTAAGAGTTCCTCGTGAGCGATAAAGCCACTTAATTTATCATGTTTTGAACCACACACACACAAGCCTCGATTGTGGGATTCGTTCCAAGTAGCAATACCTTGTACGTGTGCAAGCACAAACACACGGAACTTCGAGGAGAAGATCATTTCAGATCCTTCTGGGATCGATCGCGGCTCTTCGCTTAGCGAGCTCAAATGCTTCTTTTTTATAGCACAATTCAACCAGCCAAGCAACGAAGCGGTGATACAGAGAGCTACGTGCTTGCCGGCTGTGCAGTGTACAATCATGTTGTCCATGGCAACGCGTCTTCTAATAAGCATCATGAGCCTGACCGCTCTCCAAGTCGCAGCTCATCCGTCGTCGATGGCTACGACTGCGACGCTGTCCCAACAATCTTCGTGCCACCGCGAGTGTCCGCAGAACGCATATCCGATCTGCGCGAACGACGGCGTGACATACCTCAACGCGTGTCATTTCGACGCCGCGTACTGCGCAAACCGCGCGCTCGCGCCCGTGCGCTACGGAAAATGCGCCGAGGCTTGAGATGACAACCGCTGACCCGACGTATCAGCGGCTTGAGCCCCACAAGCTGATGAGCTGCGACGCACTATTTAATAAAGCAAGACACTTCGCAGTTCTACTAGCGGTATTACGTCTATCACCGCCCTGGTGTCTTGGCATCCCAGTATTGGCTCTTCACCATTACTCGCCCGCTATTCTCGCAAACTCGGCTACATCGCAGAAACTCAGCACAATCCACTCAATTGACTTTCGGCCCCTCTTCAGACAACACAAGTACTGAAGAGACGACTCAGCACACAACGCTGTCCAAGCAAAAGCAAGAGCTTCCATGCAAGCGGCGGCAACGGCAAATCTCGCGAGCACGAAATACGAGGCGTCTGAGCCGCTTGCCCGACCTGTTGAGCAGATCCTTCGCGTTGTGAGGGCAAAATGCTGGAAGGATATGTCGAGATTCGTTGTTTGCTTGTTGTTTGCTGTATTGAGGTGTCTCCTTCGGGGTTTTTCCCTTGTCGCGCAAGTCGCAACAACAGGGGAACGCGGCCCAATTGGGCACATGCCATCAAATCTTCCCGATTGAGCGATTCATTATGCAAGGGCAGCCCAAAATCTGCATACTTTGATAAACAGCTTGCGCTCACTATGCTTTTGAAATCATGGAATGTTTGATGACCCACCAACAAAAATTGCAAGCTTTCAAAATGCATAGTGAGCGCAAGCTGTTTTCCAGCGCATGTGTAGATTTGGGTTTCTCCCACGCTGAAGCAATGACCCAGGTCCTAAATTAGATGGGTTTGGGTGCAAACTTCATCGATTTTGGGCACTGGGAGAGCTCAGTTGGAGCTTGGAGCTGTTGGACATGCGGGCCATGTCCAGATTCATAGATTCATACGGTATTCATTTTGAAGCACACCACCACCACCACCATCTCGCTTTTCACTTTCCAACTCGCCCCACCGCACGCACTCATTCACTCACAGGCCCAAACCGGGAGAGAGAAATGCCGTCAAGCTCGTCCAAGGTGTCAATCAAGTCGCTGGCTGCCTGTATCGCTGTGTTCGGCCTGCTCGTTGCCTCGAACGCCAGTGGCCTCGCGAACGCTTCCAAGTGTGACCAGGTGTGTGAGAACCACGGGTCTCCGATCTGCGGCTCCGATGGCGTCACGTACCTGAACGCGTGCCACTTCGACCGCGCCTACTGCAAGGACAAGTCGCTCATACCCATGGGCTACGGCCCCTGCGAGCGCCGCTGAGGCTCGAACAGCTACCCACACAAGCCAAGTCAAGCGCCAAGCTCAACTCAACTGCCAATGTGTCGTCTGTCACGCCAGCCAAGTCACGCTCGCGAGTATCCTACTAGTTATTTAACACGCAACCTTTATCGCATTTCCTCCACAGCGCTTACTGTTGATGAAGAACCGGCCGCCGTTCATTGCCTGTACGTCGAAAACATAGAAATAATGGTGTACCCTAGTGACCAACCGTAGCAACAGATGGGTACAGCGACCAGCCGCTCGAATCTTGAAATTGCCGCGATGTGTCTGACGCCATCTGTGTGGCCCGACAAGACACGATGTGTCCTGGTCTCGAGCCTTTATCGCAACAGGAGCTGTCCCACGTACTCGCGCTCGCAACCTCGGCTTCATTATCGACGGCAGCAAGAGCGGCAACATGTACACCAGCCTCATGCACTTCGACGCCGATGAAGATCTACATCTGCGGCTCGTATGGCGTGACGCACAGCTCGCAAAGTGCGCGGCTCCAGATCTTCAGCTTGCTTCACAAGGCGCGCGTGCTAGCGCCACAACAGCTCCACTTAAGAAATGTGACCAGGAGTGCGGCGACCACGCGTCGCTGGTCCGCAGGTCCGACGGCGCGACGTACCTGAACGTCTGCCATTTCGATCGTGTCTATTGCAAGGATCATACGCTCACGCCCATAGGCTACGGCGCGTGCGCTACAGCCAAGAGCACCGAAGGCGCTACCTCGGCAAGCCTGAGACGCTAAGACAGAGTGCATGCATGTATTGGAGCATCTCATATACATAATTTATGATCAAATTGCCATCACTCTGAGCTTCTTCGCTCACTTAGCATTGGTATATTATTGGCGCAGGAGCTTGCTTGCACGCACAGCAAGCGGTGTTGCACTGCCACTCGACATGCGCTTCTTTGACG
Source organism: Globisporangium cederbergense (assembly GCA_023334245.1). NCBI lineage: Eukaryota > Oomycota > Peronosporomycetes > Pythiales > Pythiaceae > Globisporangium > Globisporangium cederbergense. The sequence goes on along the minus strand of JAASGO010000160.1, from coordinate 34,083 downwards.
AGCTATTATTACTGACGGTATATGACACCTTGCTCGCCTTCTGCTGCTGTTGGGCCAGTCGCTTTGCCTGCTTCATGCGACGCAACTGCGAGCCCATCACATCGCCAAAGTGCTGGAAACTGTCGCTCTCTGTCTTCGAAGCTCTGCTGCTTGTGTGCGACTTGTGCATCACGACAGCTCCACTATGGCCGCGTTCGCTTTTCCCACTGCTCGCTGTTATCGCCCTCTTCTTGCCTGGGATGTTCTTGTACACCACGGCCTTTGCAGCCACGACGTCGTCCTCGTGCACATCCAACAGCGGAATCGAGAGTCCGCGCCGCTCTCCTTCGTCCTCGCGGCGTTTGATCTGCTTCTTCTGACTGCGGAATGCGGCGCGCAGACTCGCATTGCTGCCGTAATTGTCCTTATCGTGCGCATCTTTGAGTTCCAATAGCGCTTCGAGCCCCTTGGTGCGCTGGTTTGCGATGCGCTTGTCCTCGTTCTCGTGCTCCAAGCGGAAGAATGGGTCCGCCTGCAGCATGGCGCCCACCTGCGGGTCGTTCAGGCGCTCGGTGCCAATCTCATCAGCTCTGTGGATAATGACAGCGTCACCACCACCACCACCGCTGATAATCGTGTCGTAGGCGCCAACAACGTCAGCACCCTCGACTTTCTTGCGCACCCCGCTCACGAGTGCGTAGCCGCGGTTCTCCGGGTCCGTCCTGATGATCATCTCACCTTGGCAATGCGCGCACGTGAGCGCGAACTCGTACACGATCGTCGAGAAGTACATGCCGCACTTCTTCTTGCGTGCGTTGAAGCGCACGCCGCGGCCGATGTGCGTCTCACAGTGCGTGCACCAGACGTTGAAGGGCATCTCGAAGCGCACGACGAGCACGCCATGGGTCGCGAGGTCCTTGGCGCGCTTACCCAGTGGATGTGAGCCCTGGAACGCGTTGATTGAGCCCAGCTCCGGCCGCCACTCGCGCGGGTAGTAGTAGTTGTCGGCGCGCGCCGCCGAGAGGCTCGACATCCTATAGCTCTTGACTTTCTTGCTTCTTCGTTATTGCCTGTTTGTGCTTTCTTCGTGTAATGTTATTAAATTAGTAAACCATGTACGTCACAGATTAATAATCCAACCATGATTCATCAGGAGCCGCTTCGCATTGCGAGAACATACGCATCTTCTCGCACGCTTCCTTCCAGAAACGACCCCCAGCACCAAACACACAGCAGTAGCACCATGCCGCTCGCCTGTAGCTCTGGCGTCACCACCCGCGTGAACTGTGCGAACGTCAGGCCCATGTGGAGTATGCCACCACCAGCGCTCAGGGCTCCTCCTGCTGCCCGCATAATCGCCGACACGGCAATGCAGCAGCACCTAATCAGTACTTCTCGCTTTTTGATGTCTCAGTGCGCTGAGCAGGCCCAAGAGCAAGTCTACACACTATATACAGGCTCCATGCCTATCACTACATTCCCCTTCCACAACCGACACAGAATCACCGACGGCAGCTCGTGGGCGTGTCCATGCAGGCCGTAAATGTGCTGAGCATGTGTTATATCCGCCAGTTGCTGCGCTGCCTGCACCGACGGGGCGGCGAACGCGATCAAGGGCAAATTTTCCAAAGACTCGGCTAGCTATCCGCAAGCGCGCCCCCCAAGGATTCCTCGCTCCAACAGACAAGCACGCAAGCGTGCTCACAATGGTGCGTTACCTTCGCCTGCTGGCCGTAAACGCACCGCCAAGGGTGTACTACTAGCGGCTGTGCCATTGGCACCACCAACAGTCACCGCCCACAACAACACCAACCACTCATGCTCGCGGCACGTACTTGGAGCAGACTGGCCACGTGTTTTATACACATCTTTGGCAGCAGCAGTGGGAAATGAAGAAGCGTGCTGGGGGTTTTCTGATCTTCTCTTGTGTGTTTCGTCGAAATGTATTTTGTCCAACAGCTAGTGTGTCACTAGTTGTCCGTCTTGCCTTGGCTCCTCACGCAGATGAAGCTGTAACCTATAGAGAGCTGATCTCTAGGTTTACTGCGTCAACACGCCGTCCGCCTTCTGGATCTTGAGCGAGAAGTCGACGAAGCCGTAGCCCTGGGTCAGTTTGCCCTGGCTCACAATGTCCACGTGCGGCGACACGTAGCTGCCGAGCGTCTCGGGGGTGATGCCACCGCTCGCCTCGATGAGCAGGTGCGGGAATTGCGCCTTGAGCTTGGCCGCGGTCGCCTTGAGCCCCTCGGGCTCAAAGTTGTCGAGCATCACAATGTCCGCGCCAGCGTTCGCCTATACAGTTAGTATACACCCGCAAGCGCAACATTTGTTGTTAACAAGAGGTTGTCCAAGGTTTGCGTGACAGACACCAAGCGTCATTAAGTACGCACCGCTTCGACGGCTTCCTCCAGGCTTCGGCACTCGACCTCGATCTTCATCGAGAAGCCCGTGGCGCGCTTCGCCTTCTTCACGGCGTCCGTGATGCTGCCAGCAGCCCACACGTGGTTGTCTAAGCAGCAAACAACAATCACACGAGTAAATTATCAAGTTCGCACAGCACAAATACAAGATGTGCGCTCTTGTTTGCTTGCTGTACCTTTGAGCATGACCATCTGCGAGAGGTCGTGGCGGTGCGTGCTCGCGCCGGCGACGAGTAGCGCGTACTTCTCGACAATGCGGAAGCCCGGCGTGGTCTTGCGCGTGCCGGCGACGTGGCCGTTCCAGCCGAGGCCGCGTGCAATGTCCACCGATGCCTTGGCCTGCGCAAGTCACAACAACAACAACAAACAATTAGCGCTACGCAAGAACGCGCAAACGAGATGCAAACCCTGATGTGTACCTGCGTGGCGATGCCACTTGCGCGCGTAAGGATGTTGAGCGCCGTGCGCTCGCCCAGCAGGATGTTGCGGCACTTGCCCGTGACCTTGGCAACCACGACTTTGCCGCTCGCGACGGACGACGGGTCCACGACCGCGCCCTCCTTGAGCAACCACTCGACCTTGCAGTCCACCGCCGTGAACACCTCTGATCATAAGCAAGCAAACACGCAATTAAACAAACAAGCACGGGAGCAACACAACACGCAACACGTGCATGCACAAGCTCGCAAGTATTGAGCACGCACCAGTGAAGAACGGCACGCCGGCGAGCACACCCTTGGACTTGCCCAGCAAGAACGCAGTCTCCTCCGTCTCTACAGTTACGCATGCGCCACAACAGCAAACAAGCAAACGAACACAAGCATGCATCACATGAGCACAACAAGAGTGCGAGAGGGGGAAAGTAAAGTGACCACACATACCGCCGACGACGAAGCCGCCAATGTCGTAGGACGGGATGTCGTCCTCGAGCCAGAGCTGCACGTGCTTCTTCCACGACGGAGGCAGCAGGTGCGCGAAGTCTCCGGAGTCGGCCATGGTGCTTGTGCTGGTGCTTGCTGGTTGTTGGTGTTGTATGCAAGAATGCTGAATGCGCACAACGTGACGCCCACAGCAACAGCAAGCGCAAGCGAACAACAAACAAGCAACAACGGCCAGCAGAAATTTCATACATAAATATCTGTCGCATATTGATAAAGAAGGTGCTATAATGAGATTATATAAATATTTTATGTGTAAATACTTGTCGTAGTATGTGTGAATTTATACGCCTGGCTCCAAAGTCTCCTTGAACACGCAGTGGCGTCACTGCAATCTGTAGCTTGGCTTGTAGCAAGCCGAGAAGGGTTCCTGGCAAGACCCCAGTACGCTGCCGGAGCCATATCACTTACTATACGCGCTGAAGCGGTTGACATCCCAGCTTGCGGGCGCTTTTGATGCAGTCAAGAACTCCAGCCGGGTCTCTTGCAAGCTACAGGCTGCTTGATGCCCAGCATTTTCCATGAAAATGATGCCGCAAGTGGGTCTTTTCACTGAGAAGCCACAGACAACGAATGGCGCTTTATATGAGAAGATACGTAGCAAGAAGCGCGCTTTTGTTTCCACAGCTGCTGCGGGTTACTATGCTACATAGTAACCTCCAAAATTGTGAAAACCGCTTTGAGAAATCTAAAGTGCTTGCGAGCTTTCGATTGGTCAGCTATGCGTAGCTCCTCGAAATGGGATAGGGCAGTCGCGATTTGACTTGACATTTGTATTGCGCGAGTTTTTGTGTCGACTGAAATCGGGGTTGCACTACAAACTCGAGGCTTTGCATAGATATCCCTACCCCATGGGGGTACGAGACGCAGCTGACCAATCGGAGCTCGCGAAACGGCTCAAAATTCTGAATGGGGTTTTCGGGGTTCCGCGGCTCCTCTTTCCGCGTAACCCTGCCGGAAAAAAGCTTCTTCCTGAAGCGACGCACGCAACAAAGCCAATCCAAATTATCAACCGCAGCAGCACAGGCAGGCATCTGGCTGGGTGTGAAGGCTCCCATTCGTTCGCTCCGAAAGCGTCAGCCAGCGCCCAGATCAACTCAAGCGTCAGCTTGTGTGGGAGCCCACCACCACCACCATAAGGCATCACGCCATCTATCTATCCATACATCCCACCAGACCAGACCAGCCAGCCCGACGGACGGCCGGCGCTTCGAAAGTCAGTCAGTCAGCGTCAACAGAAATCTTTCCATCGGCAGCGCCCATCGTATCCACACGAACGAACGAACCAACCAACCAACCAACCAACCAACCAACGGACGGGCGAGCGAGCGGGCGGACGGACGCGATCTTTTTTGTGCTGCTGGTGCTGCTGCTGCCTGCTATCTTTTTTAGGAGTCGCGGCGCCGTCGCCAGCCAGCCCGCAGCTCAACCCCGCAGCTCAACCCCTCAACGACTCGCTCGCGCTGGTGTCACGCACGGTCATTCGCGTTTTGGTGCTTCTTTCGGCGATCGATCAGTCGGTACAAAGGGACTACGAGAGGCGCATCAGCCAAGAGAATAGAAGAGAACGGACGTGATTAGAGGCCGCTGCACCCACTCACTCGCACGCCACACCCTACACGAGAGAGAGAGAGAGAGAGGGCGACCCACCCATCGCGCAGGATCAGTTCGTCCATATCCACGATACAGTACCAGCCAGTGCACGGTCGAGGGTCAAGACAGCAGCAGCAGCAGTCACTGTGTGAACGACAGACGCAAGAGCAGCCACAAGGACGAGCGATCCGCGCCGGGCGACGCACGCGGCGAGCGAGTTTTGGGGGAGTTTTGTATCTTATCTATCTATCTATCCCGGAGTTTTTGAGTTTTGATTGAAGAAGAGATGCCGCCCGCGCCACCGCCACCGGCGACTACAAGTACGATGAACACGAAGGCAAACACGGCAATCGAGAGGACCAGCGAATCGTGTCCGTGCGGCCAGAGCGCCGCCAAGTTCTGCCGCGACTGCGCGCTGTCGTACTGCGAGCCGTGCTGCGCCAAGCGCCACGCGAAAGGATCATTCCTGCGGCACACGACCGTTGACGTAGCCTCTACACACAGCGACGAGCTGCTCACAGCCAACGCGTCGCCACTGGACGCAAGTTCACAAGCGCCCAGCATGTGCGAAGAGTGTCTGGTGGCACAGGCGGTGCTCGAGTGCCGCGCGTGCGAGTTGATCTTCTGCGCGAGCTGCTCCACGCAGGTGCATAAGATCGGCACGATGCAAAGTCACGTGGAGAACGGGAGCTTTGCATTCTTTGGCTCAATGAACGCAGCCGCCGAGCCACAACAACAACAGCAGCAGCAGTCAAAGCTTGATAATGGAAATGACGTGCAGAGCGCAAGAGCGAGCTGGGAGATGCCCACACAGCAAACACCGGACGGCAACAAACACCAGCAGTTGGCTCAAGACGGCCGCCAGTCAAACTTGGTGGCCCTTGAGAACAGCACTAGTGGTATCAATACTAGTGATACCGATGGCAATGGCAGGAATGGACGAGATGTCTTTGAGCTCAAGGCCACGGCGATCCGCGACGGCGAGGCCACGGAGACGCCGCTCGTGGATCCGGACCAAGAGATTGCGCCGTGCTCGCCCGCGCTCACGAAGGAGCATGAAAATACGGACGCTGCGGATGCAGATGCCGAATCCTACGACCTATGGAGCAGCTGGAGCGTGCGCTCGTTCAGCGACCGCTCGTCGTCCATCGACAGCACGTCGCAGGTGAGTCGTATGTGGCTATGAATGAACCAGTTTCTATATGTTCCATTGAGTGTGGACTGACCGATGCTAACCTCGTGGTATGCTTTTGTTCTTGCGTACGTAGTGGCGCAACCTGCGGTCGCTCTCGATCGACTCGACGACACCCAGTAGCAGCACCGCCGCCACTGCTACCAGTGGGGACGACGAGCTGCCGCTCACGTCGATCTCCAAGTCGCTCCAGTCACTCCAGACCTTTGCTTCTTCACCTGCAACAGTACGAATAAGAACTATCTTCTCTATATATCACAACACTGTTGAGGAGCTAATAGCTTCATGGCTGAATTATGTTGTATGTGTGCTATAGGACGAAACCAAGGTTGTCAGCAAGAGCTCGCCGCAGCTCTTTGCACAGCGCCAACGAAGTTATTCGGACTACACGTCTCTGCGCTCGCACGCTTCCTCGGATCTGTGGCAGGAATCTGTTGCTGGTGCTGCTGGTGTAAATGCGAACAGATCATCCTCAGGCGAGTCGGCCGGTTCATCTTCATCGTACAGAATGCCGTCGCCAGCGAGCACGGAGCTCTGGCGGGCCATGAAGACCAACTTCCCGTCGCGCCATCTGCTGGTCAAGAGCACGACAAACGGTGGGTCTTTCGACGCTGCGGACGTCCAGCGCATCAGCGACAACCTCAACGTGAGTGATTCTGTCTCTTATCACTATTCTCTTGACCTTTGAGGCCCTCATATTGACAATCTCTGGGGGTTATTTTTATGATAGAATTTCGGCAGCGTCGCGAGGGTTCGTGACGAGTTCGCTTGCGAAGGACTGCTCTTCTTCACGTACTTTGAGCTCAAGTGCGCGATCGGCGCGGTCAAGAGCTGGTTTTCTGGCAATACTTCATCATCGGTACCCAGCAGCAGCCCAACCACCAGTTTTAGTCCATCGCAAGCCGCATTCCCCGGCAGCGAGGTCGTGCATTTCTGCCTGCCTTATGAGCTCCCCGACGAGCTCAACTGTGCTACCTTGCTCGTGCGTTTAAACGGTTCGCCGGCGTCGTCAACTGAAATGCGCCAGTTCTGCTCCCGCTACGGCGAAGTCGCAAGCGTACTGCAGAATGATATCAACTCGAGCAAGTACATTCTCGAGTACAACGATGCGCGCGACGTACCCGGGGCGATCAGCGGACTCTCGTCCTCGTTCCACGCGAGTGGTAGCTCCATCTCGGCCGTACGCACGAGCCCGCCGACGCTCGACATGGCCAAGATCCGGCTTTTTCAGGAACACCTCGACAGCGTTGTGTCTACAGCTCGCATGGCCAGTCTCGACCTCGGAGGCAACGTAACTCGACCAACAAGCTTCTCATCGAGCACGGCGTCGCTGATGACCTCATCGCCCACGTCGACAGCGTCGTCACCGCTGAACCCGTCACCTTCGTTCCTGGAGATGCCAGGGAGCCACGAAGGTGGAGCTAGTGACAGTGCCCAAGCCTCTGGCGCTCATGCGACGTCCCCGTTCGATGGTGGCATCTACCACATGCGCAGTGCCTCATCGCTATCAGATGACCACCAGATCTGGTCAGGTGGTAGCGCTAGCACTTCATCTTCGGTAATGCGACCACGAAGCAGCTCGTCATCATTGATTGGCTTAGGGGCAGTCAGAGGGTCGGCTGCGGTCTCGGCATCATCTTCTGCGTTCACAGACCGCAGTGAGTACTCGAACCCGTACAGCACGGCGATGGCTGCAGCCGCGGCATCGACAGGCTCGGGGACGTTTTCACCCTACATGACCAGTCATCTTAGTCAGCAAAATAGTGGTGCAGCAGCTAGCGGCGCGCTCTTCCACCAGCAGCACTTGCAGCAGCGACTCATGGTTGCCTCTGGAGCTTCCAACAAATACGGAGCACCCGTACGAAGCGGCAGCGACCCAAGCTTTCGGTCCAGCGACTCGAGCTTTGGCAGCAATCCTCCAGGCGCTAGCGGCGGCAGCGGCTATCATCACAACAATGCATCAGGCCAGCAGCACACGACGGCGGTGATCGGACGCAACGACCAAGGCATCGGTGAGTTCAGCCTGTCGATCGAGCGCGTGGCGACAGGCGCCGACAAGCGCACGACTTTGATGATCCGCAACATCCCGAACAAGTACACGCAGCAGATGCTCTTGGCCGAGATCAATCAGCGCCACCGCGGCAACTACGACTTCTTCTACCTGCCCATCGACTTCAAGAACAAGTGCAACATGGGCTACGCATTCATCAACTTCATGGAGGCCGAGAGCATCATCCCGTTCTACAAGGAGTTCGACTCGCAGAAGTGGACCAACTTTAACAGCGAGAAGGTCTGCGCGATCTCGTACGCGCGGCTGCAGGGCAAGCAGGCAATGATCACGCGCTTTCAGAACTCGAGCTTGCTCGAGAAGCACGAGTCGTACCGGCCACTTGTATTTGTGAGCTCCGGCGTGAACCGCGGTCGACCAGAGACCTTCCCAGCGCCCAAGCAACCGCAGCACCATCACCACAAGAAGCAGATGATGCACTCGCACCACCACCACCTGGTGATGGGTAGCATGCCGGATGAATTTATTGGTGGTAATGGTGGCAACGGCGGTGGTGGCAACAGGATGTACATGCAGAGCCACCATCATCACCACCAACAGCAGCAGCAGTTCCAGGCGATGCAGCAGGCGCACCAGTACTTGGCCGCACAGCATTCCCACGCAGCGGCGGGGCTCCATGGACTGGCGCTGGGTCCTCAGGGTGCGAACTTGAACCTGCACATGAACTTTCAAGGCTTCCCAGCTTCAGCCCACCACCTCCAGCAGCAACAGCAGCAGCACGTGCCAGCGTACCACCACTATCAGCCACAGCACCATCAGGAGCGCCACGTGAGCGCGGCCAAGACCATGTCGCTTGCATTTGGAGGCGCCGCTCACCACGCGAGCACCGGCTTCTCCCCCTGAGCCCTCCTCTTCGACAATTCTTCACTATTGTCCCCCTCATGTGGACGCTGTTCGACATTTCGTCACTCTTGCCTCCTCATGTGGACACTGGTGTCCACTTGCTAGCGAGCTTCCTTTTTTTCCTTTTTGCTTGCTTTGACTCTTGAGAACCACGCATCTATCCGTAGCCACCCATTTTCCTATTAGCTATAGTCATCTCTTTTTGCAAACCCCTTGTAATTATTTCCTTTTTGTATACCAGCTTTTTGAGAAAAAAATAATAAAGATCCAATATAAATAGGCAAGTGTCTCCCGAATCTGTCCATCTAAGAAATGTCCACCTCATATGGTGGTCACTTCAAAAAGGTGTATCTAAGATGATCACCCGGAAAACAGAAAGCGCAAGTCCTCGGCCGTGAGCCGGCACACGGCGCTCACACTCGCGCCCACCGTCCCTTCAAAGATGAGTCGCTTCTTCTCCTGAAGCTTGAGGATGCGCTCCTCGACCGTGCCGGCGATGATGAAGCGCGTCGCCTGGATCGGCTTGAACTGCCCAAGGCGGTGCGTGCGATCGATCGCCTGGTTCTCCGCCGCCGGGTTCCACCACGGGTCCATCAGAAAGATGCTAGATACGAATCACAACAACACACAAGCATGCCCACAAGTCAGCTAACAACGCCCACACAAGTTGGTCAAGGGTTGGACGCCCATGAATACGTACTGAGAGGCGATGGTGAGGTTGAGCGCGACGCCACCGGCCTTGAGGCTGATGAGGAAGGCCGTGACGGACGAGTCCTCGCGAAAGGTCTTGATCGTGCGGTCGCGCACGTCCATCGACATGTTGCCCGACATCTTGACACACTTGATGCCACCGAGGTGCAGCCGGTGCTGGATGATGTCGAGCATGTTGACGAACTGCGAGAAAATGATCGCCTTGCCCGACGGATCCCGCTGTCGCATGAGCTCGAGCTCTTGCATAAGCGCCTCAATTTTCGTGCTCGTCTGGAATGCGTGCATGTCCGAGATGCGGTGCATGATGCTCGTCTTGTGGAACCGCGAGAGGTCCACGGTGCGCTGAGACTTCGTCTTCGGGCTCTCCTCACGGCCATTGGCTTGCGCTTCCTCGGCATCTTCGAGGTCTGGAATCTTGGGTTCTAGGTCGACTGTGAGCAGCTTAGAGCAAGACGGACACGTGGCCTCGGCACCAACCGGCAGTGACTCGATGAACTCCTTCACGCACTCGCGACAGAATTCGTGCTTACACTTGGCCACCACGGGATCTTCAATGGTCTCGTGGCAGATCGTGCACAGTCGCTCTTCGCTGTCCGCTTCGCTGTCAGCATGAGTGGAGAGCAGCGGCTTCTCCTCCACTACCGGTCGGAAATTGGTTCCACCAACCGAAGACGCTGAAGAAGAGCCCGCTGGCAACTGCAGCGCCGGATTGGACTTGGAGAAAATGACCAAGTATGGGTGGTCCACGGCCTGACGCAGACGGATGAGCAGGTCAAAGATGTGCGCGTAGTTGTTCAGTAGCGTGCCCGAGGAGACGTAGGTGTTGAACTGCGCCTGGCTCTGCGTGTAGATCGCCTCGTAGAAGTCATTCTCACGCTCGTCCAGGTGATCCTTGCGGATGCGCACGAGCTTCGGCGGGAGGCAAATGTCGTCCGCGCGACCCTCTTTCGTCCGACGAAGCAGAATCTATACAGGTGAAGTCAAATAGAGGAATTGGTTTAGTAACCTAGATTACGAGCACTAGGACAAGCACTAAAATAAGCACTTACATGCTGGAGCACTTCGTTCTGCAACCGCAGCATCGCGATCTTGCCCTCGGCCACGTAGCCGTACGCCTGGATTGGGATTACGATCTTCTTGTTGAAGAACGAGTAGTGCTGCATTGCCGTGTGATCGCACAGGTCACACTTGCCGTCCGGGAAACTGCAAGGAGGACAACGATCAACAGTCAGCACAGTATGTTGAATAGAAACTACTACGAGGTGATAAAGAGAGAGAGAGTGGGAGACGTACTTGAAGTCCAGAAGCTGGCACTCACACTTGTTGCAGTGGTAGTACGCGTACGACTTGATCTGCAGGAAGCGGATGAGCGAGAAGAGCTCGCCGATGCGGTTCTGCAGCGGTGTTCCTATTGCAATAACAAACACAAACCAGCAAGACATGGCCGTTGTCAGCAAGCCATCTAGCATACAAACCAGAGCTACAGAGGCTCTTTTGTACCTGTGAGGCACCACTTGTACTTGGACTTGAGCTCAAATACCCCGCGCGCAGTGTTGTTGCGGCGGTCCTTGATGTAGTGTGCCTCATCCAGTACGATGCGCGTCCAGTTCACACGGTGCAGCGGCGACGTGGTCGTTGGTTTCTTGGGCACTTTAACAGGCTCGTCATCGCCATCATCCTCGTCGCTGTCGTCAATAACCGTGATGGCCTTCCCCTTCTTGCCACGTGGTACCTTGGCCTTTGGCGCCGGCTTCTTGGGGTTGAAGGCATCGTCATCCTCGTCCGAGTCGTCATCGCCGGCCGCCTTCTTGCGCTTGGGCTTGTTGGACTGCTGTTTGTCCTGGAGTGCGGTCTTCTTGGCGTTCGGGCCGCAAAAGTACTTGTTGTGCAGGATGAGTTTGTCGGGCAGGTACTTCTTCTTGCAGTACTTGCACGGCACTTTTTCTCTCCCAAGTGTCTTGCGCATCTCGTTCTCGATGATCGAGTAGGTGGTCAGCACGATGTCGTAGGACGCGATCTTCTCTGGGATAGCGCATCGCTTGGGGCCGTGGTGGATGTAGATCGACAGGTGGTTGCGCTCCACGAAGCGCTCGATCTCGCTTTTCCACTGCATCACGGCCACCACGGGGCACACGACGAGCGTGCCACCTCTCAGGATCGTGGGCTTCGTACCAGCCTTAGCCTTCGCCTTACCCTTGCCTTTACCAAAGCCAGCTGGCCCATCATCCTTCTCTCTGACGTTCTCCAGGATGGCCGCAATAGCCTGAATGGTTTTACCCATCCCCATTTCGTCCGCGAGGATGCCGCCTCGATAGTCGCTCTTCTCCTGCGCAGTCATCCACGCGAGCGCCTCGCGTTGGTAAGGCAGCAGAGGAACGGTGAGAAACGGCGACGGCTCCTTCTCGGGCATGCGTGCCTTCTTGTTATACTGGTCCTCGGAGATCGCGAGGCGCTCGTCGAGTAGTCCGTCGTCCTCGATCTTGCTCATGTGCGCGTGCACAATCGCCTGATCTGCCTTGGTGAGCGATGAGAAGCCCTGAATGCACTCAATAATAGGCTTCTTCTTGGTGGTATCTTTACTAGCATCCTGAGTTTCAGACTCAGGCTGACTGGGGTTCTCATCGTCATCAGCGGCGGCGACTTCCTTCGCCTCGTTGAGCGCGATCTCAGCAGAAGTCGAGAGGCAGATCTGGGTGCACTTGAGATGCTGTTAAGATAATCAATCACAAACATATATGATTGAGTCAGTGAGTGAATAAGGTTCTCTTCGTGAGCACGGCCCAAGCATGGGCTCCAGCAAACCACTGGTGTGTGTATGTGAGTGAGAGCAGAGCGCACCTTGAAGTACGTTGTGAGGCCAAACATCGAGTGCCTGACGCGCACACCGACACGCAGCTCGCCCTTCACGAGTTTCTCCTCGCACCGCTTGCACTATACATACATAACACAAGCAAATGGTAGTTAGACGCAGGCAATAAAGTACTGGTACTGCAGGCTGTGTAGGCTGGGATACGTACCCGTGCGCGATTGTTGGCCGCGTACTCGATGTAGTATCTCGGACCCGTGTACACTTCCTCCTCTTCTTCTTCGTCCGAGCCATTGCTGTTCTGGTTGGACAGGTCCATTGAGTCCACGTCGTTGTCATTGCCATTGACCGCCGTCTCAGCACCAGTAGCTGCGATTGTATTGTCGTTCTCAGTATTGCTGGTCACCCGTCGTTTCACTGGGGACTTCTTGTTACTTGCTGGGGACTTGCCCTTGTTCGCGTTGTTTTTTGCCTTGTTGGGCGTCGTCTTGAGGCTCGGCAACTTTTTCCCTGCTGGTACAAACTCGTCGTCATCGCTCATGTCAGGGTCGAGGTCGTCGTCGTCCGACTTGTCGTCCGACACATCATCCGATTTAAAGTCGCTGTCGCCGTCGTCGTCACCACTACCAGAGCCTACTTCGTCGTCGCTCTCACTGTCAGTCATGAACGCCTTCTTCTTGACGCTCTTGCTACTGGCTCGAGCCAATGGCTTCCTGCCCGTCGGCGTCGCGCGCTTGGCTTTGGCCGACACTTTAACGGACGCAGCGGCCGATTTCACCAACTTCCCCTTCCCAGCACGCTTTACAGGCGCAATAGCCTCAGTCTTCACTTCGGCCTTAACAGCCGCAGTGGTGGATGCAGTGCGGCGACTCTTCTTGGGCGGCTCGGGGTCGGCGTCACTGCCCGAGAGCTCCTCCGTCTTCACTGGCACCGCTACTGTACTGGTAGATGCAGCGACACGCTTGCGCACAGTGCGGCCATTAGTGCCTTCCACTGGAGCAGCTGCAGCAACAATAGGCGCCTTTGTCTCGGTCTTCTCCACGTTATTGTCGTCACCACCACCGCCGACGGCTTCGCTTGTGTTCTTTGCGCTTCGCTGGCGCCGCGGACTCGCACCAGTCGCTGACTGAGCGCACGCCGCGCAGCGCCACGCGCTCGCGAGTACGGGCCGCTTTCGCAGCACCGGTGTGGTACAGCCCAAATGGAAATGCAGCGCGCAGACAGCGCACGTGACCATCACGCGCTCGTTGGCGACGCCGCACGCACTGCACGAGGCGGCGTCTTCCACTTCGTCGTCGTCGCTGAGCAGCGCAACAATGTTATTGTTGTTTGCATTGTTGCCTGCGTCCGCTTGCACTTGCTGTCGGGACGAGCGCCGGGTTGCCGTTGGTTGCTTCTTCTTCACAACCATTGCTTGCTTGCACTTGCTTGCTTGCTCCACTTCAAATTGAGCAATGCCAGCAACTCTCACAACGACACCAACACCTGGCGCAAGATTTGTACTGATTTAGGTGAGGTCTTGACGCGAAGTTGGCGCGCAAAAAAGTCGCAATGCATGAACACGCGTGAAAATGGCGGGGGCTCGACGAGATCTTTTTTTCGCCGCCGCTTCTCAGCTCCACGTGTCACAGTACAAGAGCAAATACAAGAGGAGAAAAGAGTATTCGTTGGGCCATGTATTGTGTCGTCTTTTGCAAGTTGCTCTGCTCTCTGTGTGTGTGTCTCTCTCTCATGTGTGTGCGCACCGGAATACATAAACTCTCTCGTGTGGAACTCGCCGATGCTTGCTTGGCTCGTTACGTTAGCACATGGTGCCCACGGACGTGGCGGCCATGTTCGCGAACGCACCCGGTGGGAGCACGAGCTTCTTGCGCTTGCGCATGTTGCAGTCGGCGTTGATCTTCTCGAGCAGCAGGCGGAACTCCTCCACCTCGCGATCGATCTCCTCCTGCTCCGGCGCGGAAACAACGTCTGCAGCAGCCAACTTGAATTCCTCCGGGAGCTCTTCGTCATCGTCGTCATCGTCTTCATCATCGTTGTCGTTGTCGTCTTCTTCGTCTAAAAAGTGCTTGGACGCCTTGGTTAGAGTCGCGAAAGAAGCAGCAGCCGGAGTCCCAATCACCACATTTGAAGAAGGCTCAGGTTTCTTCTTCGCATGTTGTTGCTGCTGCTGCTGTTTCTGCTGCGCGGGCGGCGCTTTCGAGTCCTTCGCAGCAGCAGCGGCGGCCGCAGCCTCTTTCTTCTTCCGCTTCTTCTTGTCCTTGTTCTTCTTCTTCTTGCTGCTCGCTGACGGCTTCTGGCTCGCCTGCAGGTCCGCGATCTCCTCGCGAAGCAGTTCCGCCTGAACCGCCAGTGAATGCTGCAGCGCCTCCTGATACGCGTCCTCCAACTACAGATCATCCATTACATACCACGTACACGGTCAGTTTGTCAAGTTGAGTTATTCCCACCGGCACCAGCAATAAATAAGCTTACCTGCTCTCGGAATTTAATCGCGAGCACCTCCAACAAATACTCCTGCGCCAGATGCGACGTGTTCGCGCCGGGACACTCACTGTCATCGTCGTCGTCGTCCACTTCGTCGCTGTCTTCGTCGTCGTAGTCACCGCCATGGAAGGGCGAGACGTAGCTGAACTGCTCGCCGCAGCGGATCAAGTCCATGATGAAGTCCGTGTGGTCCTCGCGTATAATGATGTAGCGCTCCTCCTTCTGGATCAGGCGCAGCAACTCGTCCTCCTGGCGCTTGCCGACCTCGAGTGCCGCGAGGTACTCGTCCGAGAGCAAGCTCTTCTTCACGCCGCGACGCAGCTCGTCGCGTTCATATTTAAACACCAACTCCTCCTCTGCTAACACGACCTCGTCTTCCGAGTCCTCCTCGTCACCGTTCAGGTCCTCTTCGTCGTCCTCTTCATCATCCTCTTCGTCATCCTCTTCATCGTCGTCTTCGTCATCTTCCTCATCATCATCGTCGTCGTCGTCAAGGAACGGCGGGAAGACGCTGAACACGTCCTGTAGCGACCGGCTGCCCGAGCGCCGCCGCTCGTGGTCCTCCCACTCGGCGATCACGTTGTCGTGGCACTCGCAGCAGAGGTTCTGGCGCACAAGGAACTCGTCCAGCGCCGTCAGGTAGATCTCGCGGCGGATACGCAGCAGGCGCCTCTTCGCCACAACCGACAGCTCCTTCCAAAAGTTGATCAGCTCCTCGCGCGTGTATCCTTTCGACGCCTTGAGCGCGCCGTTGCCACCGCCACTCTCGCTCCTGTCGCCACCACTGCAGCTGCTGATACTGGCACCACCGCCAGCGCTGGCAGCAGGAACTATGCTCGCTCCTCCAGTCGAGCTCCGTTCGCCGCGACTCAAGCGCGCGTTGAGCAGATCGCGGCCGTACTCGCTCTCGTGCCACGTGTTGCGCACGTTCATCCACATGGACGATGAGCCCTGCGTGAACGACGTCGTGGTCGAGATGGACGCCGAGATCGTCGTGGTCGTCGTGGTCGTCGTCTGCGTCGTAGCTGAGCCGTGCATCATGCTCTGGATGTACCTGTACTTGCGTGCGAGCATGAAGCCCGTGGCTCGGCGCAGGAAGCGGTGCTTGCGCATGAGTACTTCCTTCTCTTTGGCCGATTCAGGGAAGCCACCGCTTCCTCCTGCACCGCCGCCGCCGCCACCAGAGCCGTGGCCCGTGGGCACGCGGTGCACGTGCGTGACCGCCCCCTTGCTGCCGCGTCGCGTCATAAAATGTGGATTCGATTGGATCTCTCGAGCCGTTGCGTCACGCTCGTCGAGGGGGAAAGCTGTCTGCAAAGGTTGATCAGGTGCGCACAGAAGCCTAGGATACACACGCAGGGGATAGATGGGGAGATTCGTTGCCTATTACGCCGCCGTCCGCCCTGCTTCACACGCGCACACACAAGCAGGAAGGTTGGTTGATGGTCGAACGCTTGCTCGTCGCCTCTTGCTTGCTATTGGAATCGCGACTGTGTGTCTCTTGTATTGAGGCGTGCCGAAGAACAAAGTATAAATTTTTCATGGGATATAAATTTAGTAGGGATATAAAATAAAAAGAGACTAACCAGTATTCTAGATTTGCATTCATCAGTTCTATAATTTTACATATAATGGAAGCAAAAATAGTAAAACTACATATATATGCATTTGAGCGCTTGTGGATTCTGTTTTGTGACTAGCACGGTTTCCTTCGCGCGACATTCGCGCGACTCACCTTTCCTCGCGCGCGCTTTCTTGGTCAGCGCGCGCCAAAATGGAATTCACTTGGTTTCACTATGCTCTTTGAACTACGCATTTTCAAACTCGACGCTCAGCACCAACGTCACTCACCCACAGAGCAGCAAACCTCCAGCGCCGGACGACCAGACCGCCACTCCATCATGACCCTACGCGAGCGCCACGAGAAGCTCAAGGGCGCGCTCCGCACGTCACTGTCACCGCCCGTGTGGAAAGACCAGCTCAAGCAGCGCTGCATGCAGCGGTTGCGCCAGGACCGCCACCTGCTGCTGGCGAAGCTGCGCTCGCCCGACGCCACGCGCACGATCGCCGACGAGATGAAGCGTCTGGTATACCACGTGGAGCAGCGCGAGGCGACTTCCACGGATGCGAAGGATGTGCTCGAGAAGCAGCAACAGCAGTGGAGACCCCGACCAAGCGGCGCGCGTCACCCAGTATTTGACCTCCAGCGAGAAGAAGAAGATGACGATGCCATGATGAGTTGCGATTTTAATGGAGTATGTGACAGTGCAGAAGAGACCCCAGAAACTGGCGATGCGAGTGTATACGCGTCGATTGAGGAGCTCGTGACGGCGGGGAAGCTCTCGGAAGATGACTACTTGGAGATCGTGCACGCGCTCGAAGACGAGCTGCTCATCGAGATGTACGACGGACGCGACGACGAAGAGCAGCTCGTGGAGCAGATGGTCGAGTTTGAAGAAGCCTCACTCGAAGCGATGCTCGCTGGTATGGACCTCGACGACCCAGCTATTTTTTGTGACGACGAGTTCGACAATTTCGAGAGCATGATCGGGAACAGCGGTACGTTCTTTCACAGCAGGTTTGTTGATTAATTGGCTGGTGCAACGTGACTCATATTTGTGGCTGTGATATTATATGTACAGGCGTGCACGTGCTGTGTCCGATCTGCAAGGTCGGTTCGTTGAAAGAGACTTCCACGGGGTCGTTTCCTGTGATCTCGTGCGCCTGCGGGTTCCACTTCCAGACACAACAGGAGCCGCTCTATGGCGTGCTCGAAGACTTCCAAGAGACCATCGCGGCCGCGTTCATGGCCCATCGGTACATTTTCTTTATTTGTGATTGATGTTATTGTTGCTTTATTCGTTTTAGCTCACGCTGTTCTTGTGTTTCGTTCTGCAGAGAATGCTGTTACGCGGACCCTAGTTTTGAAAAAGCCCACGACTTTGAGACTTCCTGCGATGCTATCCGCATCGTGTGTCGAACGTGCAACACGTCGAGGATCTTGCCTTAAGTGGGGGAGAAGAAGGGATCCATTGTTTGCATTTTCCTTTATTTAATAAAGAACGCTTTGAGAGCTTCTCGTTCTCAGTCAGTGCTGTGATATCATACGATGAAGTGTTACGAATATTGTACGGAGCTACTCAGTCAGCCAGCTTTTGAGGGAGCTAGCTGGTTTAAATGGCCGGCAGGAAGTGCGCCGTCATGAGCGAGCCGATGAAGAAGAGCGCGAGCAAACCAGGCGTGAAGAGCCCCCAGACGGGCCAGAACGCTAGGATGAACGCGAGCGTCGCGATGACGCCCACCACCGTCGCCGTGGGGATCATGCGAGGACAGTACACGCTCCACTCGAGGTGGATATGCTTGACGTACGGCAGGTAGATCGCCAGATACGCCGTGATGCAGACGTTGATACCTGCACACACCAGGCCAGTGTGGAAGTAGCCACTGTATATACATAGCAACAATAGCATGGTCGTAATGACGCACCATCACTTAGCAAAAGCACTGGCGCACCCTCAGGATGAGTTGGTCATTTTGGACGCCGAGCATACCTCTTGATGCGCGGGTCCGCGAAGATCACATGAAAGAAGTCGATCGCGTAAGCGACGCAGGAAGCCGCGACGATCCAGATGAGCGCGTGTAGCTTGGTGCTCCATGCAGCCGCCTGCTGTGAGCGTGTCTTCGGTCCAAGCTTCTTCTTCTTCTTTTTGAGCATCTCTTCGTCCTCTTCGTCCTCGTCATCCGCGTCGTCGTCGTGCGAGTGGAAGCTGTCGTCGTCGTCGTCGTCGAAATCACCATCGAAGCTGCCTATGTGAGCGCTTACGTCCGAGTTGGGCGTCGACAAGTGAGTACCGCTTGGTACTGTGTTGATGGCGCCGACTTCGGCCTGTGGCACGCGCTGGTACGACCGCGCACGGGCGCTCATCTTGACTTCTGAATGTCGGATCGATCAACGAGCTCTTAAGGTGGTGACGGCGACTTTTTGGATGCTTGGAATACCCAAGACTCGAAACATATACTCTCAAAAGTGTTTTTTATATCAAAACAAAATCCGACATTCTCGCCAAGTGAAAACAGTAGTATTTCGATTTTTGAATATAGAGAACATAGCACTAGAAGATTTTATAGCGTCTCTGATTCATCCAATCATGCGAGAGGTGGAAGCGATCTGGACATTTATTTGCTGAAATGTAGTATATAGGTATCGTCTTTTTAGCCAACAAATCTGTGACAAAATGTAGCCATCCTGGCAAACTGGTCCATGATGTCCATCAAAAACTCTAAATGGGAGGAGCTATTAAGTCAGGAACAGCGACTCCAACAAGTACAGTGCGCACTACTGTGTCGCTACTGATCAACTAGTCTGTCGTCTAGATGTTGCCGACGCCAAAGTTGATGGTACTGAGTCCAATCTTCTTAGCCGGGTTGGCCTTGTACACGGCGACGCCCTTCATGCGCGCGGCCGCCGTGCTGTCGCCGTTGCCCGTGAGCGCGCCAGAGTTGTCGAGTGTGTTGGCTACACAGGCGCGACCGAGGTACTGATTGCAGAGCGACTGGGTAGCTGACGTCGGCACCATGACGTGGCCCGTGGTCGTGGTGTCGTGCAGGCTCGGGTCCGTCGTGTCCTGGAAGTAATTGCCCTCAATGAGCACATGCGCGTTGCTCTGGACCTCGAAGGAGAAGCCCGAGTTGGAGTACCAGTAGTTGTTGGCAGCATGCGCGACGACATCCGTGGTGACGCCCGTGAGGCCGCCGAACTTGGGCGAGCGGCCCGACGTGTGGTGGATGTAGTTGTTGAGCAGGTTGATGCGCGTGGCCGAACCCTCGATGATGAAGACCCAGTAGTGGCGACCGTCGCACGTGGCTGAGTAGGGCGTGACGCCGTTGAACTCCGAGTTACTGATCGTTAGGCTCTTGCAACTGGCGGCGTTCGTGGTCATCATCTGGCGACCGACGAGCGAGACCTTGACGTGGTCGATCCACACGCGCTCTTGCGTGGCTCCGGAGGCCGTACCCTGGAGGTAGATGGCGTCGCCGCCCCAGATCAGGTGCGGGTTGAGGTTCGTGATGTGGATGTTCTGCACGATGACGTTGTTGCCCTGGATCCAGAGGCCCTTACCGATGATCACGCCCTTGAGCCCGTCACCGCGCAGCGTCTTGTTGTCGCTGATGATGAGCGGGTTTTTGGTGCCGGCCACGTCGTACGTGATCGTCACGGCCGTGCCTTCAATGCAGCCACCGGTGTTGGCCATGCCGCCGCTCTGAAGGATCACGTCCTGGCCCTTGTAGCCGTTGTTCTTGGCGAGGCACTGGCGGTTCGAGAGTGGACGGCAGCCCGTCTCGGTCTTGGAGCCCTCGGAGCCGCGGAAGTCGAACGTCTTGGTCAGCACGATCACGCGCGGCTGCGAGTCCGAGAGGTACGACTTGAGCTGCGCGATTGTGGTTGGGTACACCGCCGGGGTGTTGCCGCCGCCGGTGGTGCCGGCCGCGAGTCCAGGGGCCGAGCCCGTGCTGATCGTGGCCGCCGAGACGGTGTGCACCAGCACAGCGGCGATCGCGAGGAGGCCAACGCGGAGGAACTTCATGGTTAGAGTAGGCTGCGAGTGAGTCGGACTGGAGGTCGAGGACGTAGGCTGATTGTCCGGCTATTGCTGGTCGAAAGCAAATTGAGGAATGAGAGTGAGCTGAGCTGTTCAATTGGGCTCTTCGTTCAGTTGAGCTGCCCTGTTGAGTTTGCCATCCTCGCTGTGGTGTTGTCGGTTGAGACGGGCACCAGATGGAAAAAGAGGGTGTTGCTTTTAGAGATGGGTGCTGCTGAGCTGACTAGCGCCGGACTGTCCGCCGTACGATGGGTCTTTGTTTGGATAGGATACATCACCAAGAGCTCTGTCGACCGTTTGTGTGTGGTTGGTCCATGAGGCGGACACAACGACCACCTGATGAGCTGCTCGCTCAAAGAGGGATGTCGTGAGCGCCAGCTGATTTCGGAGCAACTTGCTCTCATGAAACATGTGGTTCTCCAGCGGATAGCAAGTGAAAGCGGATACCCCGAGCTTGTGAAACGCATTTGAGCCATAATATCTGAGTGTTGTGTAAGTCAGATGAGCTTTCTATGTCCTTGCCGCTCACAGTTCATAGTGACTCTAAAATGGCGGCATCACTGCATTTGTGTATTGCAGCTGACGGTTAATTATGGTACGATTTGCCTGGCCATCTCAGAAAACCAAGAGATTCGACATCGTACATATCAATCATCGCAGATGAAATTGGGTGTGGAGTGCTGCTCAATTGCCAAAGAGCCCAAGCGCTGTTTGGTAGACAAAGGCCGTCTCAACAGTATGAATGCACTGCTGGACTCTGAGAGGTTTGTGCATGCGATACATTACACAGCAGACACGATACATTCCCTGTGTCATTCTCACAACCTTGTCGTTCGCCTCAACTTATCAGATAGAGCCCGGATCTTGCTCCCGGGATGGTCCTTTTCGTTGATGCGAATCTCGTGCACAAGCATGAACGTTGAGCTCACACGCATGGCTCTATGAAAAAAAGGAAAGTCGGTGCAAACGATCGATCAGCAGCGACTCACGAATCGGCATTGCCAGCTGCTGTCTGCTGAGCTCTGTCCGCTCAATTGAGTCGCTTCTCATTCATTCGTTCATTGACCCGTCCGGCACTGGGGGGACAGTAGTTGACAAGCATTCTGGGGCTCTCTCGTATTCTGTTTGCTTGCTTACATCTGCCAATTTGACCAAGCAGTAAACTTCAGCTCGCATCTCCAACGACATGATTACAACCTTCAGCCATAAACTCTCATCAACAGGCGTTCGTGAACAGATGCTCCAGGCGAACTGCGAGCTGCTCCGAGAGCGTCAGGTGAGCTTTTGGTGTTGTGGCTCTTGCTAACGACGATGCACCGCGTTGGGGATGCTCGATCTGCATCAAGTGCACAATCTTTTTGAGCCACGCGATGGGGACATCGACGCGCTCCTGGAGTTCGTGCAGCGGTCTGGAGTTCTTGAGCGTCTCCTTGTGTTTGACGACAGCTCTCCAGCGCCACTCGAGATCTGAAATGAGCTGGGCCACAACTTCGGTTTGGAACGATCTAAACCACTCAAGCACATAGAGAAGAGTAGAATGAGCATCAGAGTCCTAGAGTCCTAGCACAAGAGTATGATCATCACATGCAGCCGCGCACCGCTTGCTCTTGGTCGGAGCGAACCGCCGAAATGCGTACTCGAGGCTCTCAAGCGCCTCCACGACCACAGCGTCCGTCTGAATTGAGTCTGCCGATGTAAAACAGCACTTGAGCAGCCAAAACCACGCGATCTTGATGCGTAGCTGGGTCAGGATCTGGAACTCGGCGCGTTTCTGCTGCAGCCACGCGCAGCCTACTGGGAGATCCACTAGAGGCAGCGAGGACGCGAGCTCCAGCGCCATTGCACCAATGCTCTTTGCAGTCACATTATCGCTTTGGCTATCGAGAAATGCGTAAAACCATCCGATGAGCTCTGCGGCACCGCGTTTGCACTGTTGAGCCTTCAAAGCATCACCATTGCAGTGTTTCTCCATTTCTTGTCGTTCATCCGGGGTCGCAAAGAGCAATTCGAGCGCTTCTTGGACAATGTCCGGTCGTTCTGCGAGTCCCAACCACTCGTACTGGAGACGAGTTGCGATAGCCTCACTGAGTTGCTGGGAAGAAGACACCGCAGTCGCACTCATCAGAGTCTGCAGCACTTGTTCAGCTTTGACCAACGCGTGCACTCGCATTCGCAGACTCAGGAAATCAGAGTGGTTCTCACTATTGACAGCACTCAGGTTCAGCTCATGCACCAGCGTCCGACCGTAAGAGCGGTGGTCAGCACTCAGTCGTGTGCACTTAGACAATGTACTCAGAAGCTCCATAGATCGTGGCGATGCGAGGAACTCGCTGTTGCGGGCAAACCAGCTGATCAGTACACAATAGAGGTGCGAGTAACTCTGGAAGGCTGCACTCGCGTTCTCTGGCTCAACAGCGCCTTCGTGAGTTTGCCACACGATTGAAGCAATCGGTACAAACGGAGTCACGTGTGCCTGCAACAGCCATTCTTGAAGCTAGAGACAGACACGAGAGAACAAGACAAACGCTAGCATAAGTACAAATGAGCCACCAATGGCAATGTCTATGGACAAGCAGTACCATACCTGGGCTTCCCAGCTGGGGAGGTGGTTGCCCCACACTCGCACCATGGAGATGAAGCTCAGCTGATCGAACAGGCGGCCTGGGTGCGCTGCTGCTACGTCTGCTCCTGCTCTTGTACCCGCACCATAGTCGCCATTCTGACTGCTGCCATCACCAGTACTAAGCACCAAAGCCCTGCTCTCCGTCTTGAAGAGCCGATTCAGAAACGCTCGCGAGACTGTGAGCGTGGCTCTGCTCGCAAGCATCGCGTCCAGGAAGAGCGCGCACTTGAGATCGTCCGCCATGGAGACTGCGCAGAGTTCCAGCACTTGGGTGAACGCGGCGTCATCCAACTGCACTTGCTGCAGCGCGAAGGTCGTGAAGATTGCCTCTTGCATCTCGTCCACGAGATGGCTGCTGGCGTTGAGCGACGAGTACGTGCATAGTGCCGTCTGTAGCTGCTGCATGGGCAGTTTGTCGTTGAGCGAGGCGGTTGTGTGACTTGTAACATTGTTAATGCTGTTGCTATTGTTGAAAGACGTGTGGATGTCCAGCAGTGTGTCAATCGCCCAGTCGCGTGCATGCTCCATCATGTCTACGTGCGATGAGTTTGTATTGAGCTGGTCGGGTATCTCGATCATCTGTAGCACTACGTTTAGTACACGACAAGAGCAACTTCAATGAGCATTCACACTATATACCAGAGTACACTCGCGCACACATCCACATAGTACGTACGTATAGCTGTAATCTGCTGCAAACGGTCGGGATCTGGTCGCACTCGTAGGAGCTCGAGGCATTCCACTACCACAGTAGGCAGCTACGCACAACAACGACGACACACAGCGATATACTCAACGTCAGCCGGTCGGACGTCGACGCAATCCTGTAGTTTAAACGACACACTACGCACCTCGCTATCGACCAGCAACGCTGCATATTGTGCCTCGTCGTGAGCGATCTTGAGCGCCATTTGCTGCACGCGCGTCCACAGACGCGCGCTCGTAGAGCCATTCGCATGCGTGTTGCCGCCTGCAGCCACCATCAAAAGTCGAGGTGTGACTGACAAATAAAGAGCTGGTACAGTGTACCAACCACTTTATGCAACTTTTACGCTCAAAGCTTTTTCCTCCGAATTTAAGGTTTTCTAAAGTACCTTTTGATTGGCTAAAGTTACAAGCGTTAACGCTCTCTCGCGGCGGCAGCACATTGTGGATGTGCCAGCACGTATTATAGGCCAGAGAGTCCTAATGACCCATGCTGCTTGTGCTTGTGATTTTTGACACGAAGCTTGAGATGCGCGCCGATGAGCTCAATCTGGAGAAGCACCAGGAAGAGGTAGAGTGCAACGACGACCAATGGGTGCTTTTCTATATGGCTGCTAAGCTGCAGCGACGTCGGGCTTTCGAAAGGTGGATTCAGGAGCGCTTGACCTCGCGAAGTGGCTTTGGAAGGTATGGAAGATGAGTGCCGAGCAAGCGTACTGGGGCAACGAGTGTACTATGGTCGTTTATTACGAGGTCATAGTCGCTATGAACGAAACAACCATCATTTTTGAGACACCTGCACCGCTGCTTCACACGTTGGTATTGGGCGACGACTGCTGCGATCGCACCAGGCGGAACACCTGTGCCGAGTTAGTTAATCAGATCAGTTGTTGACAAACTCAAATGGGTACACTTTGGGTCGCGACTTCTGGTTGGCTAAAATTGTCACTACAGAGTGATGGTATTTCTCGTACTAAGTACGAAATACCAAAAAGAGCCGTGAGGGAGTTGCTTCTGGTGTTTTCTTCAAATAGCCGATAGTTTAAATACTAGTATAGAATTACTTATTTCAAGAGATGACTACTAGTTGCTATATATAGTACAAATATTCGATATATGAAAGCTAGTATTATGGTAATGATAGTACTCAACAATGCAGTTGAATCTTGGCATTGATATCCTGTTCACGCAAAGACGACACCATCGCTTATCGCCTCACGCAACGAAAGCGACGCAAAAGCGCGTGGGCGACGCCTAATCGCGGCCTTTCTCCGTGGGTCTCGCAGCCTCCAGGACGCGCTCCGTTCATCCTTCTCCACGTCTCTATCGACATTTCTTCCTCTCTCTCTGCGTCTGCCTCTAGGGTGTAGATACCAGCAGCTACCATGAACGGCAGCAGACCCCCGTCGCGCGCGTCGCAGGAGAGCGACGTCGAGCTCATGCGCACGATCCTCGGTGAACACGTGCCGCAGAGCGTGATCCTCACGTGTCTGAACGTGTGCGGCTTCGATGTGAGCGCGGCGCTCAACTGGTACTTCATGGAGGTGGGCGCGCAGGAGACGGACCAGGATCGAGGCGACGTGCGCGCTGCAGGGAGCGACGGCAGTGATGGCTTATCCGGCAGTGGTATCATGGCTGCGAGTAGTGCTACTGGCGGTGGTAACAACCAAGAGCCGATGGCGAACCTTATGGCGAACGGCAGCTACGTACCAGTGATTCAGTCGGGACTGAGTCTCACACTACACTCGCGCTACACTTCAGGCATGATCAGCAAGACCGACGGGTACTACGCGACGCTCACGAGGGGGCTCGCGTCCTACGACATGCTCACGCCCAGCAACGAAAAGTTCTTAACGATCCGTCTGCGCAAACGCGGGTGGCGCACCGCGAACTTCTACGGCGCACCGACCACAGCGACCCAGCGACCGTACTTTACGAACGGCGACATCGTCACGCTCGAGTGCAATGGACTCTGGCTCAAGGCGGGACAGCTGAACAAGGTATTGCAGTGGAAGCCGCCCTCTGATGGCGACAGCAACAAGTTTGTCATTCGTGGACTGCCGTTGGGGCGCAATCTTCGACCGGGGGACTACTTCTTCTTGGCGAGCTACAAGTGGAAGGACAAGGAGATCGTGATGCGCGATGAGCGACCCGTGGGACTTAGCAGCTACAACACGAGCGTGCATCGGTGCTTCCTCGGCCTGGAGCGCATTAAACAGTATGTATTTGGTGTTTGTCATATCCATTCAGGCGTATGAGATGCTGACATGTTTTACGTGCTGTTTCGATGTTTAGGCCGTCCCAGAGGTTGTACCTCTACACCAAGCTCACGGAGAATGCGATGGAGAGCTTGCCGCAGCCGAAGGATCCGGTAGACATCAACCACCTGACAATCAACGTGACGGGCACGCCTCTGTCGCATGAAAGTGTGAACATCCACGACCTGTCCCTGGAAATGGTGCGTGCCCGTGCATATGCCGTGTGTGCTCTCGGGCAGAAGCTCGTAGTCTCACTCATTCACCTTATTGTGCAGACGCGACGCGACTCTATTTCCGAGGAGATCATCATTAATGACGCAAAGGTGGACCAGATGGCAAGCATCATCGGGAACGATGTCTCGCGCGACCGGCTCGCGAATGTGTTGGACGGTGCCGGTGGAGACGTCCAAGTCGCACTGGAGCACTACTTTATGAGCTTGTCGAGCATGGCACCGCCGCCGGTGGTGAACGTGCGAGTGGAACCGAGTAGCATTGATCAGGTCCAAGCGCACGTCGCTCAGCCGCAGAGTCAGCGTCGCCCAATGAGTGAGTTGATTTTGCCAATCCCGTCGATCAACGAGCCCATCGAGTCTCCGGGAATCACACAGCTTACGACTGCCAAGTTCGATTTCCAAGAGACTCATATTCGTACTGCGAGCTCACATTCTGTCGGCGGTATGACGGAGATCGAGGTGCCTCCGTTCTCTTCGTCGAGGTCTGTGCGGGGTGAGTCAGGCGACGACTCGTGGGCGGAAGCCTCCGTGTATTCGGACAGCAGCGAGCACGAGTCATTGACGATCCACGACTTTGAGATGCTGAGCGTGCTTGGGAAAGGCAGCTTTGGCGCCGTGATGCTCGTGCGTTTCAAGAAGGATGGCCGCGTGTTCGCGCTGAAGATCATCAAGAAGACGAACATGGATCGCACCGACATCATGAACGCCATGGAAGAGCGCCAGATCTTGCAGCGTATCCATCACCCGTACATTTGCAGTCTCGTGTTCGCGTTCCAGACTAACGAGCGGCTGTATTTGGGCATGAAGTATTATGCGGCGGGTGACCTCTTCTATCACTTGAACATGAAGGGCAAGATCGATCTGCGTGATGTGCGGCTATACGCTGCCGAGCTTGTGCTCGCGATCTCGTATCTGCACGAGCTCAACATTTTGTACCGCGACCTGAAGCCGTCGAACGTGATGATCGACGACGAAGGCCACATTGGCGTCGTCGACTTTGGGCTCTCGAAGCAGCATATCTACGGCAGCAGCTATGGTGTCAAGACGCTCTCTGGCACAGCTGAGTACGTCGCCCCCGAGGCGCTCGCGCAGAACACCGACGGATCGCGAAACTACGGCAAAGCGTACGACTGGTGGAGTCTTGGCGTTGTCATTGTAAGTTAGCTGTTTCGTGTTTGTGTGCTCAAAATTGTCAGACTCCGATGATGTTTCTTTGTGCTGCTCTGGTTGACTGACAAACTTCTTTTGATGTCTGTAGTACGAGATGCTAGTGGGCGAGTCGCCGTTCTACGACGAGAACGAGCACAAGATGCTGAGTCGCATCGCGTACGCGGACGTGGTATTCCCGAAGGACTTCCCAAAGGATGCGCTTGACCTTGTGCACGGCTTGTTGATTAAGGATCCGTACAACCGTCTTGGCTCGGCGGACGTCGGCGGCGTGGAAGTGATTAAAACGAACCCGTTCTTCCGAAGCATCAACTGGGAAAAGCTCGAGCGACGCGAGGTGAAGGCGCGCTGGAAGCCGAAACTCTCCAGTGACACCGACACGCGGTATGTGGACCCTGAGTTCATCGACGAAGGACCGCCGTCTGCAGCGTACGACCCAAGCATCGGCGCGAAGAAGTCGCACAGCAAACGGTTCAGCCAGTTCTCATTTAATTACAACCTCCATTGATCAACTAACACGTAATTTTTTTTGCCCATTCAGGTGCAGACAGGTTCCATCTCAATATTATGGCTTGATTTCTCTGTTGTCTATGTCTCTGACCTGAGTGGGCGGTTCATGAGTAGCGCCTGGAGCTCTTCGCGCTTGATCTCTCCCTTGATCATCGCGTTTACGGCTCGAAAGATGGGCAGGTCAAGCCCGCATTGGTGCGCAAAGTAGACTGCGACCTCGGCGGTCGGCACGCCCTCTACGGTGGTCGTCTTCAGGATGTCTTCCGCCTTCTCTCCTCGGATTACGCGCATGCCGAACGTCCGGTTTCGCGAGAGGCTTCCAAACGCCGTCAGCATCAGATCGCCGATGCCCGAGAGTCCAGAGATAGTGATCGGCTGACCACCCATCGCAACGCACAGTTTCTGCAGCTCCAGCGAGCTGCGCGTCACGTACGCGGTCAGCGTGTTAATACCGTACCCAGCGCCCTCGATCATGCCAGCGCCGATCGCCAGCGGATTCTTCAGTGCACCACCCAGCTGCACGCCGATGATGTCCTGCGAGCTGTAAACGCGGAAGTTGATGGTTGAGAGCAGACGCTGCACGTACACTGCGTGATAGAGGTATTGGCCGGCGACGACGACTGCCGACGGCGCGTTGTTCATTAGCTCCGAAGCAAACGATGGTCCTACAAGAAAGGCAGGGCGAGCGGGCCAGACAATTAGATAATGCTGAGGATGAAGTCTAGTGCAAAAGCCATCAACACGCGCAAGTAAGTACCTGAGAGGAACGTGAGCGGCTGGTCGCGCCCGAGCGCCTCCAAGATCGGGATCGAGAGCAGCTGCTTGGTCTTCAAGTACAGACCCTTGCAGGTAATCACGAGGATCGCGTCCTTCGGGATGTGATTCCGGTGGCGGACGAGAAAGTCCGGCGTGAGCTGCGCAGGCAGACACACGATCACGATCTTGGCGTCCTTGGTGGCATCTTCCACCGATGTGGTCGCGGAGATCGACGGTAGAAGCACGTGCTCGGGGAAGATCTTCGGGTTGCGGTGGTTCCTGTTGATGCCGTCCACCTAGTAAGATAGCCACAATACCATTGATCCAAGGTGAGCAGCGTGTTCCTAAATGTAGAAAGAGTGACACAATGAACTTAACGTACTGTCTCCGAGTCGCGCGCGTAGATGACGACGTCATGCTTGCGGCGCGCTGCGATGGTGGCCATGGCCATGCCGAAGGCGCCCGCCGCCAGCACCGCGACCTTGACCTGCTCCACCTCGGCCGAGGGCAGGCCGGCGTGCGTGGCACCACTCGCGATGCCCGTGCTGATGAACGACTCCATTCGCCTTGTCTTGCTGTCGTCTTGCGGGCTTGTGTGGCTTGGTGGCAACTTGAAGAATGGTGTCACTTTTCGAAGCCTGTCAAAAAAATTGTTTCTTTTTGGATTGACGCGCCGTGGTGACGAGCCCTTTGTCACACTTCCCGTTTACAAACATTGTTACAAAAATGCTCCTCCTAACCGTTAACTGTTGTTACCAGATCCGCTTCGTCCACCTCTGACATGCGTTACCCTTTGAAAAAAGATGATATCTATTCAGAGAGGGTTCATGACATCCGTCCTAAAAAAGCCTCTCGTGGCATCGTTTCCAATAGAAAACGTATCGGAACCAGCGTCACATCATTTCAATCCAAAATGGGTGGCGCTGCGCGCAGTCGAAGAGGCTGCTCGTCCACCACTTGCTAAAGCTCATTCGCGTTTCAAGAGCCAGCAAGCAGACAGACAGACAGACAGACAACGCTAAACCGTCGAGTGGAGCGGTGACGCTGCGGCCGATGCGCCCACGTTCGTCTGCATGCACGTCCTGTCGACGAACGACGACCTCGTCCGCACGTACCCGCGGTCACTCGTGAGCTACGTAGCTCCTTGAGTGCAGCGAGCGTGCCTGCATGTGTCTGTCTGACTGTGGGTCGATCTTTGCTTGGGCGTTGTGTATGTGTTTGTGTGCATCAATCCCCGATGATGAGCCAAGAGCGAGGGCGATTTCATCATCGCTCTCGCTCGACATTTTACGTTCCAAGCACTGGTCTTTCCACCGGTGTCTACAAACTATTCGTCGTGGAGTGTACCTCAGGTACTCGCTGATAGCTTCTTATCTTCTCGCTGAGGGGATCGGCTTCTTTCTGCCCATATATGTCTGTGTATATTGCATGTATGTATCTGGCTTGACCAACACCTTCTCAGTAGCCTGCGTGCGCTCTCTGGGTGTGCGTGGGTGTGCTGGGGAGTGGGCCTCGTGGGGGCTTGCATTATTTGTTTGCCCCCCCTTGTACGAGTGTTGCCGCTGGCTATTGGTTTTCAATAGTTTTTCCAGCGGCGCTCCCAGTCTGTGTGTACGGTTGAGCCACATAGCGACCACCAGCCAGCATCATAGTACGCGATACGTGCTATTTACCACCATCGTGTCTCCAATAGCTTGCACAAGTCATCTCCACCAAACCCATTCATTCATCACTTCAGCTGTTAGAATGCATCCATGGAAACCAGAGTTTAATATTCAATCAACTCTCTCGTGAGTTTGCATCTCATCCACCCATGCCTTTCATAGTTGAAACTTAGCAAAATCAATCCAAAAGCCAACAAGCGCACGCGATAATATCTGCCCTCTTCCTAGCCTCCCTCTGATTTCCTTATAATAACGACTTGGGCAGCGCATTGGCCTTCTCGCTTATCTCCGTTCTCTCGGGCGTCTTCCAGTGGCCGTCCTCGGTGATAAGCGCCTCATTGAGTACTTTCATGGCCGCAAACGGGTCCGCGATGATATCCAGCAGCGCCGAGGCCAGGTGCACGCGCGACTCGTGCACGAAGACCTTGCCGCGCTGATTGAAGTGCATGCCGACATCGAACGCGAGTCGGCACTCCTTGCCCACGAGCTTCTCGCAGATTGCCTTGGCCTCGGCGCTCGTGTGCATCTGCTGGTACAAGTGCGGGTACAGCGTTCGGAGCGACTCGAGGCTGAACACAAACCGCATCTCGGCCGCTGCGCGCAGCGACACGTACGTGTCTTCGTTGTCCACAAGCGTGATCGAGACCATGTGCGACGAGAAGTTGTCGTA
Source organism: Globisporangium cederbergense (assembly GCA_023334245.1). Lineage (NCBI taxonomy): Eukaryota > Oomycota > Peronosporomycetes > Pythiales > Pythiaceae > Globisporangium > Globisporangium cederbergense. The sequence goes on along the minus strand of JAASGO010000160.1, from coordinate 2,860 downwards.
GCTGGTTGTGTACGCCTGCCACTGGCTCAGGAAGGCCTCGATGCCCCGGAAGTCGCGCGCGATCACGTCCGGCTCCACCATGCTGTTCATGAACGCGCGCGCCATGGCACTGGAGACCGCGAGCGCCGGATCCGACGGATTGTACCCCCTTGAGAACCGCAGAAAGTACTCCCGGCAGATTTCCACGGCCACGCCGCTGCGGTTCGCGCGCCAGGTGAGCAGCGCCGAGTCTGCGAGCAGCTGTGTCTGCTCAAGGCTCGCGATCGTGTCGCGCAGCTCGCGAATCGTGGCCTCCAACTGTAGTCGCTCGTGCTCGTCCTCTGCGTTATACGAGCCATCGCTGGTGGCGCCAACGAGGTGTCCGTAGCTCGCGGCGTGTGCCTTCGCCAAACGACTGAGCTTGGTGGTCCCAGGATGCCGCCGCACACTCGCACAGTTCTTGGTGCGAGCGCTCTGTCTGCGCCGTACGCGCCTCTCTGGTCGTTGACTCGAATGTCCGGACACTACTATTGCGGACGAAAACGAAGACCCTGCTGCTGCTGCTGTTGTTGCTGTTGTGTTAAAACCGCTTCCGTTGTCAGTATCGACCAGGATGAGCCCGCGCGCACGCTGCCGATGCGCGAGCATATGCGCGAAGCGCCACGCCAACTGGTTTGCGCGGTCCCCCACGGGCACATCCGCGATCGCCAGTGAGTCAATGTCACTCATGCTTAGGTCCATTGGCTGCGGCAGTGATGCATCGTCGTGCTCCGCTGCGTGCCCTTGCGTGAGCGCGAGCCGCGGTGGCCCAAAAGCGGTGGCGGACCCATAGCTCTGCTGCTCCTGCGGCCGGCGCCACATGCCGTTGCTGTGGTAGATGGGAAGCATTCGGCTCTGCTGCTCGCAGTGTGCGGTTGGCCCCTCGGTTCTTCTGCCCTATCTCTGTGCGATCAAGTGCTCACTCGACTGTCCGTGCGCGTCTGGTTGTCGCTCGATATGAGGGAGGGCACATGCATTTTCTATCGAATTTGAATCAATTTACTCCAAAAGAACGCGAGGAGCGAGGCTGAGAAAAAGCACAAAAGAAACTCAAAATTTTCACAAACTCTTCGCGAAGGAGGAGGCAAAAAGCAAAAATGCTGGCTGGTGCCACTCGGGAAGGGAAAGGGCTTATCCTGCACAGCTCAAATAGAGGACAGTGCTGCGGGCGATTGCTGTTTGAGATGCCGGCTGGATTGTGCCGTTTTCGCAGCATTTTCTCAAAAAGTATACACGAGGTTGTGGGCATATCCTCTGTGAACTTTCAGGAAAAGTCAAGAACACAAGGACGAAAAAACTGATGTCCCGGCGAGAATAGCGCTCTTGAAAGGCCAAAAGCGTCATCTTTTTGCTCCGAAAAACTCGAAAATAGCTGCAGTGGGAAAGAAGTGCAAATTTCACCAATTCGACTGTTTTTTGCGGGAGAATTCTATATTAAACTGATTGATTGCGGTTGATATCCTCCACTTGCCCACGAGGAGCGCGGACGACAGACCGATGTAGACAAGTGTACGTTCACTTTCGAGATGACGTAATTCGGAGCTCCCTGCCGTCTCGTAGACTCGTACAATGAATGATAAATGAATGAAACACTCAAATTTCTCGCAAAGTGTCAGATCAATTGTCCAACACCTCTCCAAGCAGTGAGCAGCATCGCACGCTTTCACTATCACCGTCGCTTCTCCCTTGTACTTACGCCCTTTAACATGCAAACGAGTCCATAGCGAAAGCAAGCATCAGTATGCGAAAAGGAAAATCCTCTTCTAAACTGAACGAAAAGAATGCAGTTTCTGGAAAATTTCGATTGATTCTCTGTTAATTTTTAAAATTCTGAGTCTAAAATCTCAAAACTCTTTGCTTGGTTGTTGGACATTTTCAGCTCGTCCTCCGCATGAAACCAATCGCGCTTGGGAGGTGACGTCTGAAACGAGCTGACTTCTGCGGGATTCGTTTGGCTATCTTATTGAGTTTGCAGAATTTCTTTGCGCTGTTTGCCGGACCAAGCACATTCATATCATACTCGAGTAGCGCCTAGGGTGTAGCAACTTACGGCAGTGTTCCATTTGCCCCGTGGGGACCCGCTTGTCTTTATTCAACGTATGCGCTACTGGTGATGCTGCACACTTACACATTTGCTGCGAGCTGTCACAGGCACTTTTACTTTGAGATCATGCTAATAGTAACCCTCAAATTTGAGGAAAGCATTCTCAAGTGTAGGAGTTGCATAAAACGATCATCTGGTACACTGTACCAGTTGCTCCTTCGTTCCTGCTTGATTGATGACTCATGTTCAGATGATGGCTGCTACAGCTGGCGGTAACGCGCATGCAATGCAATGCTGGACCTGCGCGTGTTCATGAAGCAAAGGTCCTCAGCCTGCATGATGCAATGTGCTTGAACAGCAGCCTTTTGTAGGATCTAGGCAATGGGAATCAGGTCTCGTTGCATGTCTCTCACGTTGGGCTTCTCTTTCATATCGACTGTGACCTCGCCGCAAGAGACCAGGGTGTCAGGATTCTCTACGTAGGTATCTCTCATTCATCTAAACACGGTATCCTTCAGATTGAATGAGCGGTGATTGACACACTCATGGCTCCAAGTGTCTTGCTTTCTTTGCAGCGTGGGTAATAGACTGACTATGCGAGAAAGAGATGCCCTAAGTCTTCTTCTCCCTGAGAGCTTCCAAGGCCACATCATGAGCGAAGAAGGATGGACTACAATATGCAAGAACGAACCTGCCCACCAGCAGCAATTCAAGGATGTCGCTCATTCTCCAATATCCCGCATCCGACACAAGCCAACAGCAGACAACAGCGTAAGAAGTAGCCCACCTTCCAACCGC
>JAASGO010000016.1:0-77448 GCA_023334245.1 Globisporangium cederbergense | reverse complement strand
TGTGTGTGTGTGTGTGTGTGTGTGTGTGTGTGTGTGTGGCTGTCACCCTCGACTCTGCCTTCCATCTTGCTATCAACGATCAATCGATTGATCCATCGTGACACGCGGTTGCGAGACGGGTGACGTGTGCACAAGGCATAGTGAAACCAAGTGAAATGAGAGGGGTCTGATCCGTGCGCATCCCCATCCCACCCCATTGCGGCTGCTGGCTGTCTGTCGTGTTGCTCCAAGAACAGACAGTTGCCCTCGACTGCGGGCGGAAGGGCGATTCCCTCCCTCCCCCTCCTGGACTCTACGAACCGCTCGCTCGGCGGCAGGTAGCTCGGTCGCGCGCTTCCTCGTCATCGTGGCACGCACGCACGAGGGCGCAGTTCGATCAACGAGGCGAGGTGCGTAGCCATCCATCGCTGGTCGCGGCTCACACAACACGAGCGACAGGGAGAGAGAGCGCTTGACATACACACACAGACTGACGATGAAGATCCGACGCGGACCGCGCAGCACAGTAGGCGCCGCCACGAGCGGAAGCAGCAGCGCCGAGAGCGAGCAGGCGCTGGCGAGCGAACTCAACTTTATCGACTCGCTGAGCGACTTCGAGGAGCTACAGGCGACATACGCGGCGGTGGAGACCAAGCAGCAGGCATTCGTGGTCAGCCCTGACAGCATCGTGAAGCAGGAGCAGCACGCTACCCAGTCGATTGAAAGCGAAAAGCTACAACAGGACGTGGCGGTGGTGCCACAGCGACGCGCCAAGTTCTCGGCCGAGGTGCGCAAGGCAAGACACCGCGACCGTATGCAGCGCGTGCGTATGGCCGAGAAGAAGGACATCGAGGTGAAGCGCGTGGAGATGGAGTCGCTCGAGTCGCACCTGCAGAGCTCGATTGATGGGTACCTGAGCCAGGACCAGGAGGAGGCCGAGCACGACGACTTCTTTGAAACAAAAATGGACAGGAGCAGCAGCCTAGCAGTGAACGGCCAGCAGCAGCAGCTCGCGCGCAAGCAGCTGCCACCCGCGACCATCCGGCGCAAGTACGTCGGACTCGTGCTGCAGCAGGACCAGATCAAGAGGGAGAATGCGCACCTCGTTGTACGCATCCACGAGTTTCAAAAGTACGAGAAGCTCGTCGCGGGAGAGGTGGAGCGCGCGAATGACGCGGCGGACGCGTCAACGACAACAAGCCCAGCAGCTTCTGCGGTGGAAGGCGCGCCGATGATGCTGACAAACGCCACACTGGATGAAGCGAAAGCCGCTGGCGGCGGCTACTGGCTCTCGTTTACAGAGAAGGAGCCGCCTTTGTTCTTCGAGCCACTCAGCTGGCTCGCGTGCCAAGGATTCCTCGAAAGCTCATACAACACGATGCTGCGTCTGCAGCGCGGTGTGGCACATCCAATAATGCCGGGCGAGTGCTTTGGGTGGAGCGTCTCGCACGGGACGATGGCGATTCGTGAAGACAGCAGTAAAGTGACGATGCAGCACCGGTTCGTGAAGACCATTAACCCGTTCACCATGGGCACGCTCGAGCCCATCACGATTGATAGCATCGCGGACAACACGTGGACGATCTTCAACTCACCCGAGCTTTACAGCCAGATCTACCGCACCGATATGGTCTCCAAGGTGCTGCAGCAGGTGGATGACCGCACGAGTGTGCTCCTGCGCACGTATCCGGATGAGCGCCAGGTCATGCGCGCGCGCTTCCTCAGTCTCATCGCCAAGGTCGACGACTTAGTCACTGATTCCATCACGGGCGAAGAGCAGCGGCGGATCTCACTGCTCCTGTCCGTCCTGGACCCGGACGAGTGCCTCAAGACGGGAACGGGCGCCGCCACGAGCAGCCTGTCGGACAGCCAGGCGAACTGGCTCAAGGATGGCATCGCGTATCTCTCGTTCAAGGCAGTGGACTTCGGTCGGGAGATCGAGATCGAGCACGGTGGCTTCCTCGACGTCGCGAGCGAGGCGCTGCAGCCGGCCGTCGTGCGCAACCTCCTGGAGGCCATGATGCGCTGGGAGCGCGCAGCGATGCGCACGGAAGCTCAGCTCCTCAGCTCTGGCTGAGCTCATCGGCCTTCTTCTCATGTGTGTCTGCGTGTATGCAATCCCCCTATTTACTACAATACCTCCAACATGTTAATATAAATCCAAGCAAGACAGGCGTGAGTGATGCCTAGGCTCGTGTGGTTGATTGGGTGCAAGTGGGCAATGGACAGTGGAGTGAGTTCGGACATCGACAGATCCCTTCGACAAATCCCAGGCCACAGTTTCCAAGACTCCAGATCTCTTGAGGTTATCCGCGGACGCATGAAAATCGTGCGGCGAAATCTTCAGAAGAGACCACCACGATGGTATGATGCAGAAAGTAACGCGATCGCCATCCGCTTGCGCTCTGCTCTGCTCACTCGCTCGCTCACTCGCTCTCGCAGCTGCCATTGGCGTAGAGAGCAAGCATGACTTTGTTGGTATGTACCAAAGTAATCAACGCATTAGTCCCTCGTGACCTGCTTTCAAGAATGGCGGACGGACTACGCAGCTCACAGTATGAACAGGATGTTGGGCAGCGCAGTGATTTATTTTAATATGGCAGCCGGAAGAGAAAGAAGACAGCGACGTACTCATGCGGAGCTTAGGTGGAACTGAGCTCCAGCTTTAGCGTTTACTCAAGCTGAGCTACACGCTCATATCAATAGCCTCGAGCATTACACGTAGGGTGGATGGTTGATGTCCTGAGATGAGTGAGCAGAATGTCCACCAAAAAAGCAAACTGACATTTCTTACAGTTCACCTCTAAAGCCTTTGTACACTATACTACTATTCACTTGATTATGAATTACTTTTGTGGACCTGGTGATGTGTACAGTTCAACATGTCACGCGTTGCTTGCATGAGTCAGATCATCGCTCGAGTGCAGGTTCAGCAAGTGAGACGAGGAAGAAAGAACAACGAGCTCAGCAAGCCAAACACCAATGCTGATTGATCAGATGCACAAGCGACAAGAGAGGGGCTGCTTACGCATGCGAGTAATCAGCGGCGTCACGAGTGGGCGCCAGTCACCCTCACCTGCGCAAGCCGCCAACTGGGCCGCTCGTGTGCGTGTGTGACTCGCTCGCACGCACGAAACCACACTCACCAAGACACTCCCACTCTCTCTGGGAAGATCGGGTGGGGTCCCCACCGCGGGGACTGGCAGACCGACCCCAGTCACCACAGGTAGGCTCGCCTGATACCCCCGGCGCACTCTTGCATCCCTCACAGGTGGACGCCAAGGGCTATAGAGCACCAGCGATGGCGCAGATCGACCTGGAGTTCGCCTTGCTGGACCGTGAGAGCGAGTCCTCACTCGACGAGCACCTAGACGCAGTGGCCAAGGCGGCGCTCAAACGGAAACGGCACCGAGACATCGTCGCGCGCTCGCGCATGCGCCACAAAGCGACGCTCGCAACCATGCGCGTGCAGGAGGCGACGCTCTGCGAGCAGCTTAACCGGATGCTCGTGGGCTACGACCGCCAGCGAGCCTTCGTGGCGGACGAGAAGGAGACCGGGAAGGCCATGGTACATCGAGCACACGTGGCCTACGTGGAACAGGTCGCGATGCACGAGAGCATCCGGCGCGAGAACGAGCACCTGCAGGACCGGCTGGACGACCTCTCCAAGTTCACACACATGATCAAGCTGGAGCACAGACGGCTCGCGCTCGAGAGCCGAGCCACCGAGCAGAGCATCGCAACAGGGAGGTTCAATGGCGGCCAGACAGGACGAGAAGGAGAAAACCAACAAGAACCGAGAGACGACAGTAATGGCTACTGGATCTACTTCAGTGGCGATGAGGAGCCGATCTACTACGAGCCGCTCACGGTGCGGAGCTGCGAGGCGTCCATGCAGACCGTGTATCGGCACATGATCGATCTCTACCAGGACTTTTCGCTCGAGCGCATCGCGATCCAGGAGCGACAGTGCTTTGGCTGGAAAGTGCAGCGGCCCATGCAGTTCTTGTCGACCGAGGAAGACCGGCGGCTGCTGCGCTTCCAGTTCACCAAGACCATCCGCTGCGTCGACGACTCCATGGACGCCATCGTGAACCGCACGTGGGAGGCGTTCCACAACCCAGCACTCTTTGCGAAGATCTACAGTACCGTCGTGGTCACGCGCGTGGTGCAGCGCGTGAACGACAACATGACCGTGCTGATCCAGAACGCGCCGAACCCAAGTGGCCTCACCAACACCCGATACTTCAACATCCTCGCGAGGATGCAGGGCCTCAATGAGAAGCGCGAGCGCGTCGTGGCGCTCGTCAAGACGATCGTGAATCCCGCGAGCATCAACACCACAAGCCGCGGCGAGACGAGCTCCGCAGATACCCAGCAGCCAGCTACGTCATCGTCAGCGTCACCGTGGACCCAGCCGAACGACATTGAGTGGATGAAGCAGGGTTTCTCGTTCCTACTGCTCACGGAGGCGCACGCGGACGCGTCGACGGGTGAGCGGTTCATCAAGATGCACTACGGCACGCACTACGAGTGCATCAGTGAGGAGCAGGCGCAGTACCTGATGGTCGAGGTGCTAGGGCTGGCTGCGCGCTGGGAGCAGCTCGTGCTGCCGACGCTGCACCTCCAGTTCTGAGGACTTGACCCTAGACACCAGTCGTATAAGCTCAATAGACGGTAGAGAGATAGAGGTCACTTGGCTGTTTATCTATAAAGCCTATGCATGCGATGCACTTTCCAACTGAGACAGAGCGAGCGACTGCACATTGGCCACACAGTCAGCACAGGTAGGTATCCACCGAGAGGCAGAGGCGAATGGAGCGGGAATGGCGAAGTGCTCAGTCAGCTCGCTTTGGCCACTCTGTGTGGATTTTTTCAGCGCGAGCGAGTGGCTCGGGCGCCGAGGTGTTGACGTCACGGACGCGTCAGGAAAAAAGAGCGAGATGACTTTGAACGATCCCATCGTGGAGTTGTTGCGGAGCACCTTTCACACAGACTAGGGTGACACTTTGATTGGCATCATGCCGCCAATGAAGTGGCTGTTTAAGGCAAAGCGACCTACTAAATAGCATACATCTTAGCTCGCATATGCGCGTAGTCAGGTTCTGTTTGCTCAACATCTGCCAAAGTACCGTAAACCGACTGGCTCTCTCTGCATCTTTGACAGCCAAATAATAACGGTATTTTATGCAAGTCAACTTTAAATGCAGATTTCGCATGCTTATGTTGCAAAGAGATGGCATATTTTGGTCGCACTTGTCAATTTAAAAAGAATATGCATGTATTATCATTAGAGCAACATTTTTTATGACACAACTGTAGGCGCCTCTGGTTCTGGGCGAAGGCAAGCAGGTGATGTCACGTGTGACGTTCCCAGTAAGCAATACAAACAGCACAGCTCGCCGCCGTCAGGTCTCTCGCGAGATCCAGCGCCGCGCACTTGTCGGAAAGCTCCCACTGCTGCACCCTCCAGCCAAGCCAAGCCAAACCAAGCCGGCACCCCAGGCATCAGCTCGCTTCGTCCCCTCGCGCGCGAGCCACTCCGCTTGACGTTCGTCCCGTCAACACAGCAGCAAAGAGACCGAAGCCACCGGCAGGTAGTCTCAGAATCGATTTTGCGACGTCCGTAACACTCCCAACTCAACAGCAGCAGCAATTAAGCAAGTGTCCATTGTGCCTGCCCCTTTACTCAATGCGCATGGCTACAAAGAGCCGCCGGAAGGACAGCTCGTCGCCCGTGAGCCTCGGCACGGAGGCCCATTGGATCCTCTCGGCTGCGGGCAAGTGGACCGAGGAGGACGAGAAGGAGTGGAAGCGCGAGCAGCACCGCGAGAACATGGTCTCCTTCCGCCTCAAGAAGAAGGAGCAGCGCTCGCAGCTCAAGACACAGCACCGCGCGCTCGAGACGCAGCTCCAGCAGAAGCTTGCGATCCAGCGCGCTGCGTCGGCGCGTGGCGCTCGTCTGGCCGCCGCGACCTACTCGGCGAACCACCGGAGCATCATGGCCAGTAGCCCCGTGCTTGACAAGACATTCACGATGCACCCGCTGCAGCAGGCGCTGACCGACCTCGTGTCGGAGAAGGAGGCGCTGCGCGACGAGAACTCAGCGCTTGAAAAGCAGATTACGGAGCACATGAAGCTGCAGAAGATGATCCAGAAGGAAAGTGAGCTGCTCTCGTCTGACGACGAGATGGAACAGCGACAGCTCTCGGGTGAGACGTTGCAGACGGCGTCCCCCGTGCAGCAGCATGGTCTACACTTCCCGTCTCTGTTCTCTACAGCAACCAAGGGCTCGTTCGTGACGATCGAGGACGGCGGCCCGTCGTTCTTCTATGAGCCGCTCTCGATACAGGACTGCGAGGCCACGATGCGACGGTATCGCCAGCGATTCGACGCAACGCCGCCGCGATTCGTTGCGGGCAACATGTTTGGCTGGCAGATCGAGCGCTCGCTCTCCCAGGACGCGAACACCTGCGCGCTCTTCTCGCGCGTGTGGTACACCAAGCGTATCCAGTGCCCACACGGCAACGCGGCAGCACTGCTCGAGAAAATTGAGCGCGACTCGTGGCACATCCTGGTGCAACCGGAGCTCTATGCGAAGATTCACAGCGCGGACCTCAAGTCCAAGACGCTACAGAGCCTGAGCGACGACACGCACGTCATGGTGCGCAATACATTCAACCCGCAGTACAACCTGCACATCCGGTACTTGAACCTTGTGGCGCGAGCCGAGGTCGTAACTGCGGAGGGCCACCGAGCGCTGAATCAGTACCTATTGATCCCGGACTCGTCTGCCAACCGTCTCGCGCGCGACGCCGACCCACATGCGAACCAAGTCAAGTGGGTGCTCGACGGCGGCGCCTTCATGTCAATCATCCAAGTGGACGACGCCACGTTGGACGTGGTCTACGACCACTTTGCATTCTGCGCGAGTATGCAGCAGGCCGACTACCTCTTGATCGACTGGGGCAACATCGTCATCCGCTGGGAGCAGCTCGTACACCCGTCTCGCATGCTGCTGTGAGATTATAAGTAGATTTGACTGAGGGGTCTAGTGTGTGGAGGTTGGAGAGAGCAACCTGCCTTGCCTTGCATGGCTGAAGACGCGAGTGGATGGTGGATGGATGAAGGTTTATATATTAAGAATGTAAAGAAATGCAAATTAGTTAGATCGATTGATTGAGACGCAGGTGGCGGTGACAAAATGGAAGTGGCGCGTATTGTTTGTCTTCTGGACGTCCAACAGGTGTCTGTCTGATTGGTCTAAGCTAATCGAATTTAAGGTCTCGTCCTTCACGCTTAATGATAGTGCCTGTGCTCTGTTGCAAATCTTCCTCTTTTGGCGGCCTGCCTCTGCCTCTGACACTTGCATCGTTCTCACCCCCTCGCTTTCGCCACCTCCACAGCCGAGGTTACGATGACACAGCAGATCGATCGCTTGCTTGCTAATCCGTTCCCGACATCACATTTCCAATCCTTCTCCGACGACGAACAGCTCTGTGAAATGATGCACCACGAGCTCTTCGTCATGTCAGGCATCCGAAGGAGCATATCGAGAGGGAGAGAGCGAGCGAGTACAAAAGCCACTGAAAGCTTGAGAACCTGCTCTTCTCGTTCAGGCGATTGGTTGAACAAGAAAGGAAACAGAGGGAGCTTCAAACAAGCTTGTAGACTGGTGATGAGGACGCACGAGCAGCAATGCTCTTAGTTGTCCTCCTTGACATTTTTCCACCACGGGTCAACCACTTTGGCAAAGAATTTCACCAATCGCCGGCTAAGTTCGCACTCCTGCCGGTCGGCGGAGAAGGTATCAGTTAACTGAGTATTATTGTCCTCACGCACGCACTCATGCAGTCAGCCATTCGGTCACACAGTCAGTCTGTCGTTCACAACACAGCGCGCGCTTGCAGGACGACACCTCGCCAAGCGAAGCGCGTATCTGATCTTCATGCGGCTGCAGTCATCACAGTGGAGCTCTCCGTGTGCCTGCGCTGTCAGCCCGCTTTCTATCCCACCCTCGCGAATTTAATCAGAAAAAGAGCGAGTCTCAATTCTCTACATAACGCATACCTAAAACAAGAGGATTTCCAGAAATGCAAAACCTATTCTGTCAGCGCTCCGGTCATCCTGAATATCTACCTTTACAATGAGACCCTCGTCGAGTTTATGTGCTTTGTTGCAAGTCTTCCTCCCATGGCGACCCGCCTCTGACACTTGTCTCGTTCTCGCCTACTCCATCTCCGCATCCTCCTGCTGCCGCCGCCTGTGGTTTCGTCCGTGGTCACGACGGACGCACGCACGCACGCCGCACGCACACCAGTGCGAACGGGACCAATCACACACTCAGTCGCTCTCGAGACAACAAGACACAGACCACAAAGCCCAGGAGCTACAGAGAGAGAGAAAGGAAGATGGCCGAGACGCCTGAGAGCAGCGCGAACAAGTGGGGCTGGGACTTCAGCGAGAGCCCCCTGGACAGCGTCACGACCGAGAGCTCCTGCAGCTCCACCAGTACGAGTCACACGGAGAGCCCTGAGAGCAACAACGACGACGACAAGAGCGGCGGCGATGTGCAGCAAACCCAGCAACAGCTGACCACGGCGACCACGACTGCGACAGGCAAGCCACCCAAATCGATGGATCGGCGCCGCCGCCACCGCGAGAACATGATCCGCTATCGACGCAAGAAGAAGGCGACGGTGGGCGAGATGGTCCACGAGGAGCAGGTGCTCGCGGCCCAGCTGCACAGCATGCTGAATCTGCACGCGTCCCAGTCACAGACCTACAACTTCTCCAGTCTGCAACAACATCTAGCAGACGGCAACGCTATCAGTAGTGAAGACGATGTGAGTCTTCAGGAGCTCAATGACTCCCATGGACCGCCCACAGTCATGGACGCGTTCGTCAATGTGCTCACAGAGAAAGAGCGACTACACGAGGAGAACGTGGCGCTGCGCCAGCACTTGGGCGAGTTCCATAAGTTTCACCACCAGGTGCAGGACACGGTGGACGAGGAGGCGCTGGATGAGGAACTGCGGCTCGCGCACCAGCAGGCCAAGCACAACAGCAGCAACGGCGACGGCGGCTACTGGATCAAGTTTTTGCCGGACGAAGTGCCGTTCTATTACATGCCGCTGACCGAGCAGGAGTGCAGTGCATACGCGGCCCAGACACTGACTAGCGTCTACGCAATGCAGTCGACCTATTTATCTGGCGGGTACCCAGGTGCGCACTCCGTCACGCTCTTCGACTGGACCGCGAGTCTCAAGCTCGACGTGGACAAAGGCACCCAGCTGCTCGTGATCCGCTACGAGTTCACCAAGACGTTCCGGCGCTCGCCGCGCACGGTCGGCCAGCTCGTGGACAGCCAGTGGAACATCATGCACACGCCCGACCTGTACCAGAGCATCCACCGCGTGCCGGTCAAGACCAAGGTGCTGCAGAAGGTGAGCGACCACCTGAGCGTCGTCATGTGGAGCGCGCCGGAGCCCGAACAGAGCGTGCGCTTCCGCAACGTCTCGGTCTACTCGCGCACGGCGTATCAGAACCCGCAAGGCCACGAGTGCCAGCTGATTGGTATGACGGGCGTGCCACTGAAGATGCCCGCCGATGGGGACCTGTCGCCGCCCGCGAGGACTGTGGAGGGCGACCCCGTGGTGTACGTGACCAGCGGCTTCATGTACACGTCATTCGCCCAGCTTTCGAAGGCGCAACAGGAGGAGAAAAGAGAGAACGCGAAGCCGGGTCTGGAAATGGAGGAAGAGCAGAGCGAGATCAGCGTGGCGTTCGGTGGCTACGCGATGATCTTCAACGAAGCCCAGGCACGCTTCCTCATGGTCGAATTGGGCGGCACGTGCGTGCGGCTCGAGCACCTGCTCTTCCCGTTCAGGGTACTAAGGTCATGAAGCATTGTGATGTGGTGTGTTTAGAGAACTGCGGAGCTGTAGACTGGTGGTCGTGAGCAGGAGGACCGTAAGGGGATATGTGGAAATTGGTTTTATGTCGGTGAATGAGTACACAGTAGTTCTTTGCTCTCAGAAAGTGTTGACAGAGGTCCGATGTCTGGTGAACATTACAGTAGCTTGAGCCAATCGATGTCTGTCTAACATGACGAGCTTCTGAGATCGCAAGCGGCTCAGGTTCAACGTTTTCTCTTCGTCGCTGACGACCCGACGATGGCAGCCAGTCCGTCCGCCAGTCAGTCTTTGTCAGCCAGTCATTTCTTGCATTCCCTTCGTCACGCGCGACAGGCGCTGCTTTGCATTCATTCTGCTCGACTGCCTTCGGTTGACTCGACTGCCTTCGGTTGATTCGACTCGTGACTTCGTAGTAGGTTGCTCGGTTGGCTCAAGTGGATAGGACAAGCGTCAACTGAACAGATCAGCAACGAAAGCAAAAAGGACAGGGAGAGGAGGAGCCTTGTTCCTGATTTCCCTGGTTCTCATCACCAGGCGACACGACCTCACTGGTGTACTCGTTATGTAGCGTGCAATCGTCGTCATTTTGCTGTCGGCAATGGCGAGCAATTGCAGAGAATGTCCGTCGTCGTCCGAACGTGGACGCTCAACAATTTCACTAAATCACGACAATTTCGTAAGAGCTACAATGTACTGTAGCGCTAGAGCTGCTGACTGACTATCCTGGGCTTCGGATCGCCCTCTACTGAGCGAAATGGTTGATTGGGAAGCGTCCATCCATCCCATTACTCGTACTATACTGCAAAGCGCTCTGCCTTCTTCTGTTGACTCTATCGTGGTCTTGCCACTTACCGTCGCGTGGTCCTCCTCACAGAGACAATTCCGTTGTTGCCTCTGCTCAAGAGCCCTCGATGGCTCTCATCTCACATCAGCCTAACTCTTCCTAGCCGGAGCTCAGCATGCGGAACGGGAAGAGCAGGTGCTCCAGGCGCACGCACGTACCGCCGAGCTCGACCATGAGAAAGCGGCCCTGGTCCTCGCTCACGATTTCCACGCGGCCACCGAACTCGACCTCGATGTCGCCGTCTTCGACGTCAGCGAATGTCGTGTACACGAAGCCGCCGTGCGTGTACACGACGCGACCATCGTCCTCCTCTTCCTCTACTTTTGAGTTGCTGCTGTCTATCTCGCCTGAGCTGGTAGATGACGCGCAGCTGTTGTGTTTCTTCCAGAACTCGTCGATGGACAGGAGCTCCTGCTCCTTAAAGTTCTTGAGCTGCACGCCCGTAACGGTCACGATGCCGCCCTCGGTCCCTTCGGGGCTCGTGTACCGCCCGCGCGTGAAGAGCGACACGTTGCGAAAGCGCAGACTCTGCTCCGGCTCGGGCGCGTTCCACATGACGATGCTCATATTCTCGTCCACTTTCTGCAGCACCTGCGAGAAGACGGGCACGCGGTGGATGTTCTGGTAGAGCGATGCGTTGTGCAGGATCGCCCACTTACCATTCACGAGCTGCTCGACGCTGCGCTGCGGATTCCGGAACCGCTTCTTGAACTGGTACTTGATCATGGTCATCTCGATCGTCTCGTCCCAGTCGAACGCGAGGCTCGCTGTCCAGTCGAAGAGCTTGAACTGCTGCGCGCCGTGCGGCCGCGGATCTGCCAGATAGCTACACTGGTGCGCGAACACGTCCTTGAGTGTATCGCGCTCCAGCTTGCGGCACTCGTCGTACGAGAACGGCTCGTAGAAGAACGGCACGTCGTTCGCTAGAAAGCGCATCCAGCTGCCCTCGCCAATGCCGGCACTGGCGCCAGCACCGTCCACCTGGCGCTGCCGTTCGCACCGCATCTCCTCCTCGTCCTGCTCGCTCGTCTCCTGCACGGCCTGGCGGAATTTCCGAAAGTTCGCGAGCTTGTGCCGCAGCATTACGTTCTCGTGGTGCAGGTACTCCTTCTGTGCTAAAACGCCCACGAAATCGACCATCGCGCGACTGCTGCTAGCTGGCACCTGTTGCTGCTGCTCTGCGTCGAGTCCTGTGCTCTGTTCCTGCTCTTGCTTCTTGGCGATGTGCTCGTGCAGCATGGTCTGCAGCTGGGCCGCGAGCTGTTGCTCCTCCTTGCGCATGTCCTCGAAGCTCATCTTCTTCTTGCGCCGGTAGCGGATCATGTTCTCGCGGTGCTTGCGGCGTCGGATGAGCGCCTTGGCCGCCTGCTCGGCCACGATCGCGTCGGCCGAGCCGGACTCGACCAGGTTGCGCACGAGCTCCGAGTCCACGAGCAGATCCTGGTCCAAGTCCACGCCGTCCACAAAGTCTGCAGCCGCAGCCGCAGCGGCCGCCGCCACAGCGGCCTCGGTGCTCCAGGTGTGCTGCTCTATCGTGGTGGTGCAGTCGTTATAGGCGCGGATGACGCCGAGCGCACTGCGGATCTTGACGTGCCCTCCTGAGGCGTCTGTAACTGCAGGGATCATTTGCACAAGTGAGCTCGTGGGCTTGGATCCAAAGAGAAAGAATAAGAACCAGCGAAAGAGAGAGTGAGAAGAGTGCCAACCACCGTACATTATAACCTTTCGAAGAGCTTCACGCTCTAGAGAGTGAGTAATGGGTGGGTTTCCAAACCAACCGCTGCGTTCAAAATTGCTGCGAGGCAGGTGAGCAGGTGACAGGAGGGAATTGCGACCGACCGACGCATCCACGTTCCCTCCCTCCTCTCGATTCGCTCGCATTGGAGCAACAAGAGCGATTGCGGCCACAACACAGATCGCAGGGTGAGCAAGTGAGTGAATGAGTCATATCAGAATCAGAGTAAAGATCCCACACAAAATGCTCAGATACTTGTAATAATGAGGCATTACGATTGGACCTCCTCGCCTTACTATGCTGGTATGTAACCCCCATGAGAAACAAACACAGGTCAGGTTGGCTAGGCGTCCGTCCTTCTCTTGACTTGCGAGTAGAAACTGGCGCAGAGGCAAATATTTGGCAACGAATTGAGACTGAACGAGATGAGTCCCGCCTAGTAGAGTCCGATTCTTACTTGGACGAACCACCAGCCAAGTCCCATTGCGCGACCGACTCCACAACCGCATGAGCATCAATAAAGAAGCACAATGGAGGAGGAGAGTGCCTGACGGCCAGTTGAACCTACTTGGGCAGCGCACATCTCAGTCGTGACGCACTGGGATTGCGTGCGCATTGACGATCAGATAGCTTGGCGAGGACAAAGTGGGTACAGAACACCAGGTTCCCATTTGAACAGCTCTGATTTGCGTGACGCTACAGTTCGACCATCGTCGGTCGCTTGTAGCCCCGATGGCTACAGTACAGGTACCGCAGCGCGTCGAACTGGGCTTGGGCGTTCGCAGCTCAGCTCATGAGGCGCGCTGGTGGTAATAAATGTCAAACGCCCGATCTCTAAGCAATCCATGGTATTGTACCTCGACGAGGGCTTCTTGCTCGCGGCTACCTCGCTGACAACGGGACACTTTTCGGCTGCTTGGTCGCCTGTGGTTCTACACGAAGTGACGGTGATGGGTAGGACAGAAATGTTCAGCTGAGCTGCTTGGCTGGTTTGGTGGTTTGAAGTGAGAATAACGCAGGAAGAAGGAAGAAATGGATAGCAGGCCAGGCTTTGCTGCGAAGAAGACGAAGAAGAGCCTTCGGATTTGGAGAGAGAAAAAGTGGAATCGCCAGTGTAACGCACTCCATTCTCGCTCGCACCTGGGCGGGCGGCGGCTGCGCGGGCGAGCGTGCCAGCGGGAGGGAGGGAACGAGCGCATCTATCCATCAAAAGTGGACAGAGCCTCGAAACGAACGAATGGCTGCACCTCCCTCTCCACTTCAATCTGTGATCACAGCCACACGTTTTAGGTTCGCAGAAAAGGCACACTTGCTACCTGTTAAAGTATATTTTATCTCAGATCGTGACGAATTGTTGCCTCTGGGCACACTTAGAGGGTTATGCACAGTACAAATTTGATCTGATTTGTCGCTTAAAGTACGGTTATGAAGCGCACCTCTCCTGCGCAAAAGCGGGCAGCAGACCTTCAACTTGAAATGGACCTCTCGACGCTCGGCTGCCCACCCGCATTTCGCTTCTCTCACCTTCCTGTGTCTCACTCTTTCGACATGCGCAGGAACTCCTTAACATGAGAACGTCCTGTTCTCGAGATGACGTTACTGTTTCTCTTAGCAATGTTGGATGCTGGACGCATGGAGGGATTGAGATAAATCATCGGGTTGCGAGAAAGAGCTACCACAAATGCTTGCGTGTGAATGATGCCGAAGATCAGTCTTCCTGTCGATACAGCACTGTGCTCAGCTGGCTTCTATGTCGCCAGATCCTCAGAACTATCCACAGGATGACGCCGATAGTTTTTACTGTCGTCAGTCAACAGGTTTAGATCGTGCCACGACTGTCCAAACTAATGCCTCTAGCTCTACCCAGCAAATGGTTCTGATGAAGGGTCAAACGCTGAGCAACAGCTCAAAGCAGGTCCAGTTAGTTAGGCTTACGTTGTAAGTGTCGAACACCTCGCCTCCTCTCACCAATCGCTCAATGCGGTGCTGTCAAAACTTAATCATAGCCCGCTGACTTTGAGCTAACTTTTCATGCAACAACATTGCGTTGCGTAACCCACCAGACTAGCGCCCAGCTTCGAGGTCTTCGAGACCCAGTTGACTCGCTGGCTAATTTTGCTCCTCGACGCTCCGTCAAGTGAACCAACCTCGAGACAGCCCGTCTGATGAGCTTCGTACCGCTTTCTGACATGGACGTGCCTGAGGGCAATCGATCAACGGCTTCAGTTGTCTTTCTGGGCTTGTTACTGAAACCTCGACGGTCAAAAGATCGTCCTTTCCCGAGACGTATTCCATCACAGTCAGTCAGCCAGTCGTACGGTGGCACGGGCACAGGCTCAGGTCAGGAGAATACAGTAGCTCTCGGATTAGACTGCAACGACAGACAGCAAAATCACAGTCAGTCGCCAACAGCCTACGTTGACACCAGACGACGCACGAAATACACTCAATGTTCTTTCTTCCACTGGAGCCGGATACCGTCCAGAAACAATAACGCGATCACTTGCTCGCGGCCATCCGTGTGCCGCTTATCCTCATCCATCCCACTCTGGACTTCAACTCGTTTCCTTGAGACCGACCGAGATGGGTTCGCTTTCGGAGCTCAACCCATCATCTATCTGACAACCAATTTTTCATGAGAGGCATTCACAGCCAGGTGACTGGACAGCAGGAGGCCCACTAGTTGGCTGGCTGGTTCTGAATGAATGCATGCTCATGTCTCCACTCAGACAGTCGCTCACGCAGGGCTACTGGGCGTGGCTCTCGGTCTCTGCGTGGCTTTCACAGGCATCCCCTAATGCCTGGACGTAGGCTTTTGACCTACAAAGGCACGAGTATGCGGACGGAAAAGAGCATCACCTCGAGCCGCAGGGGCGTACTGCCCAGGTCGACCATGAGGAACCGCACCTGCTCGTCGCTGTGTACGCGCACGGAATCGATGTACTCGACGTCGATCGTATTTCGCTCATTTCTAGCATGAAGGCCGTGACCAAGAAGCTACTGATCAAGAAGCTACTGATCATGTACTCGACCTGCTCGCCCGAGGCCGTGACATGCGCACTGAAGTCGACGTGCTGCTTGGCCATGACCACGAGGCTACCCACGTTGGCCTCGCAGATCTTGGTACGCGCTCTTAGCGATGACCGAGACACTGCGAAAGCGCAGACTCTTGGCTGGGTGTGGGGCGTTAAGCAGCACGACGCTTAAGTTCGCATTACTCTGCCGGGACATCTTGCTCTTCACGGACATGCAGTGGAGCTCCTAGTAGAGAACCGGGTCGTGCAGTACGTGCCGCTCGTCGGCCTCCGCCTGGCCGATACTGCGCGCTAGATTACGGAAGCGCTTGACGAACTGGAAGCGCAGCATGCGGACATGGGCCCCAGAGCACCCTACTCGACCTACATGATCACTGCCTAGTCAAAGAACCGGATGACGTGGTGGACGAGGGCATTCCGCGCAACTGGAACTCAAACACGCGCTGTGGTGTCTGGGCGACCATGACGAGGCACTGAGCTGCAGTAAGCAGCGCGTAGTAGAATGGCTCCTCGCCCTCAATGAACGCGACCCAGTGGCCCAGATTGTCCTCAGTCTTAACCTCGAGCTCGTCCTTGTCCTGGTTGGTTTGACTGCTGCACTGTCTAGTCTCCGAGTCTTCGAGAGAGGTCACGCGCACGATCGCGTGGAAGCCGCAGTGCTCGCGCACTCTCCTCCGCAGCGCCGCATTCGCCTCCTCTGACTGGTCTTTCTCTGTAAGTAGGTGCACAAAAGTGTCCATGGCGCTGGGCCGCAAAGGGCTCGTCTCTTGCTGCTGAGCACTTGATTCATCATCGTTGTCATCTTGTAGCTGATGCTGCTGCTGAGGTTGACGATAGCTCGCCTGGTAGGACCGCGATTGAGAAGCATGCAAAACGAGCATGCTCTCGAGCTGTGCCGTGAGCACGCGCAGGTCGTCAAGCGCCGCTTTCTTCTTGTGACAATAGCCGTTCATGTTCTCGCGTTGGCGCCGCCGCTGGGCCTCCACGTTCGCGCCCGCACCCGCGAATGAACCATAACGCTGCAGCAACGCATGCGCCTCACTCTCCTCGCTGGTGGCAATGATGCTGATGTTGGCGTCGGGACTTTCGTTCCCTGTGTCGCTCATTGTAGCACATCACCCAGTCCCACTGCGTCGCCATGCCTGGGCATCGCCTTCCAGGTGCATCCGCACGCCACCGCCTCGCATCTTGAATCCAGTACCCAGTATCCACAATCCAGGATTGCACCTGCCACCAGCACCTCCGTCCAAGACCTACCAGCAGCTCATGTGTTGGCCTCTGCCCAACAGAGCTCACTCTTCGTTGTTGTCAGTCTATGCTTTCTTTGGTTTCTTTTGCCTAAGCGGATCAGATAATCTCACTCTCCAATTTGCCTCGCACAAAATAACCAAGTCCGCCAACATTACACTCATGCTCGGTCAAGCGACTGCCTTCTGCCTCTCTGCTTCATTAGCCATAAGGGAGAAGAAGAAAATAATAGTCTCTTCCCCAGAGTGGACAATGGAAGGATAATGATGGCTTACAGCCAATGGAGCGATCTCAAGATACACGTCCACCACCTCCGAGGTCTCGTTCTTGGGCCTTTAGCGTTCGATAGAGAATAGTGAATGGTTATCGCTCGCAGATCCCAGCTTTGAGAAGACCAAGACCTTCTCACTTCACGTGACGATCCCTGTTAACAGTGTGATTGAAAATTCGAGGGAGAGGGAATGACAATGTCAGAAACTGAGTCAGGTGCAGCTCATCTTTGTAGTTGAACTCGGTACCCAAATGATGAGTCCCCTTGGACACAAGAGAATGAAGTCAAGCCCAAGAGTGATTGTCAGTCGCTGGTGTGTGTCCAGAGGCCGTCATACCATTTTGCACGTCGGTTCAAAAAGTGAAGCGAAAGTCTCAATTGCTATCCTTTGGCTGCATGCAGTTGGTTCTCGTAGCGATCGCTTACGAGAGCTCAGAGACTCAGGCTTCACAAGTTTACCTCCAGTTAGCTGGCACAATAGCAGCATTTCCCTCTCAGGGCTCTGTAAGCTCGTCAGCCCCGAAGCATGTACTGCTCGATACTGACTCGCTTGCTGCCATTCACGTAGAGATAGAGCTACAGTATGAATAGGTAAGCACACCTCAATATCCACACAATAAAACAGCCCAAGCCCAAGCTGAAGCACCCGACGTACACTTTAAACGTGCGCTGCAGCCGCGTCAAGAAGCTCTCAGCTTTCTTCAACGTAACCGTGAGGTTCTGGAAGTAGTTGTGCAGTCCCTCCTTTTGCAACGAAGGCTCCGGCATGCGCACCAACACGATCTGAACGGCTTCGTAAAGTACCTGCAGGTGGGCGGTCGACCTGCACTGCTGGGCATCGCTCTCGATCTTGAAGATAAGCTGGAAGCACTAATGGATTCCAAAGAAACACGCGAATCTAAGTGGCCTGAGCTTTCGCGGGCGACCTCTCGAAGACGTCCTCGTAAGGTGCACACTTGTTGAGCAGCTTCTGCCACTTGGAGTTTGCCACTAAGCGCTCTCTCTCGAGCTCAGGCTCAACTTGGCCCGAGGTCTGAAGTGTACGCTGACTATGAGTTGTTGTTGGCTCGAGCAACTCAGCGGTGTCTTGACAAACCCTGTTTTTATAGAGACGAGTCGGGGTTTCTTGGTCATCGTCGCGTGCAGTTTGACTCGGTACCTTTGATGCAAAGCCTAGCAGACAGTGAGACAGATAGATGAAGAGATTTGTAGGAATACAGTCCACCCAGACATAAAGCAGGGCTGGCAGCGAACGTACTCTGCCATGGACGCGTCGAGCTTTTCGACACAGCTGGTCGTACCGCCCATGGAGTGGCCGTAGGCCTCGGCCTTGTTGTGGAAGGATGCGAGCAACTGCGCTGTGACGCACTCACTGCGGATCTACACAGTCGCGTTCATGCGTCGTAAGTCCTTGCCCGTGAGCCCGTGAGTAGTGTGCTGGGGACGTTTGATGATGCTCCGGAAGATTGACCAGAATGGCTCCATAATCGCTTTAATGTGCTTCGGTTTCTCTTCAGAAGCGCAAAGCGCGTCTTGGCTCGTCTCTGAGTGGTTGTCTGAGACTCTGACTGGTGTTGTTGTGAGGCTGGCGCCGGTGAGTTGACTTGCAGCGCTTGTCTTAATGCCCTCGTGGCCTTTCATGCATATCAACTAATCAGCTTTGCCTCAGCAGCGAACGTCGCCAGCGACTCTGCTTTACGCCTCCGAGTCGTCACCTCCGGAATATGTGGCACTTCGCCTCGAAGTACCCCATGCGATCTTGATGAGGCCACAACAGTGCTGCGTGGTGGCCGTTTTGTCTCCTTTAGCTCCGCGTCGAGTTTGCACCCAACCTCGCTTTTGCTCTCGGACATTCACACGCCGGAGCAGCGCGACAAAGACCTCGGCGTCATGACTTATGGTTTGAAAAAAATGATGGGCCGAGAGTTATAGCGCACAAGTATACGATCACTCTTTCAGAAAGACATACACTCATGACAATCAAAACTTAAGCGACCATGTCGAAGTTGGATGGAGAGGTGACTGAATTGACCACCGTGGTTCTATCAAGATGCCAAGTCTTGTACGGGAGCTAAAGCGCTATCCTTGGCTAGAACTTGTGGTAATGCAGGGAGGCAAAACCCCAAAGTTGGCCAAACGCCTGAGATCGCCGCGTGTGCGAAAGCTCAAATGTCGACGGCTTTACGTGTAATTTGACTTCGACTGGCTGATAGCAGCGCTTGCTTTCTCATTGGACAGCCCGTGCAAACGCGTCACTTAATGAGCAGATACTGCTCAATATTCGCTCGCACACTATCAGTTACAGACATGGAGTTTAGAATAAGTAAGCGAACGTTCACAACTCAACCAGTTGTCCGAGCCAGATTGGAGCGCATAACCTACTCTTTGAAGGCGCGCTGCAGTCGCGTCGAGAGGCTTTCGGACTTGAGTATCTTGAGCGTGATCTTCTTGAAGTACTGGAGTAACTTCACCCGCTCCAGTGAGAGCTCCGGTGCCCGCACGAGCACGATCTGAAGACCTGCAGGTGGTTGGTTGAGATGCAGAGTTCACCGTTGCTTTCAGTGAGAAAGATTCGCTCGAACCAGTGGTGGATCCTAAAGAGACACACACGGATCTTCTCACATTTCCCTTCTGCGGGTGAGTTCTCGAAAGCATCTTCGCCGAGTTCACACTTGTTTAGCAGCGACTCCCACTGCAAATCTGTCGCTCTGCGCACTGTTTCTGGCTCTTGCCCTTGGCTCGAAGCTGGCTACACTGGTTCTGGCTGCAACTCAGCGCGGCTCTTACTTAGGGCTAACCGTGTCGGATTCAGCTGCAGTCAATGGCTGCGATTCAAGTGGGCTTGGGGCGTGAGTAGTTGGCTTGGAGTGGGATTCCTGCAAGTCTATGACAGTCGCCTCCTGACGGCTTGTTTTGTCCGCAGCTGCGAGTCGGCGTTTCTCATCTAGAACGGCTTTCAGTCTCGCTCGGTACCTACATACACAGCCAATCGAGATGCCAAGTCTTGATTAGTTTCGATCATGGATACAAAAACAGCGCGAGTGAGCTCACGTACTTTGCTACTGAGTGACCAAGTTTCTCAACACACTTGGTCGCAGCGTCCATCTTGATCAGGAACTGGTCATACGAGTCTATGTTCAATCGGAACGATGCAAGCGACTGCGCTGCGATGCAGTGATTCAGAATCTTCACGGCCGCGGCCACGCGACGCAGGTCTCCATCCGTGAGTTCACAGATCGCTCGATCAGGGCGCTTGATAACAGTGCTAAACAGCACCCAGAGCGGCCGGAAGATGGAGTTAATGTGCTTGTGCTTGTCGTTTAGGCTACAGCGCGCTCCGATCTTGGCTCCCACGAGAGCCTTCTGAGTCAATTCAGCCCATGGCCTGAGTTTTGGCTCTTTCACGGCCTCTTGGTTGATTGCGGTTAGTTGAGTTGTAAACGTAGCTGGAGGCTGCTTGGCTGTGGTGGAGGGCGTTGTGTCTACCGAAGGTGCAGTTTTCGCTTCGATGCCGGGTAGTGGCAGTGGCTCATAATCCAGGGTCGCCTGGAACAGAAAAGAGGCACCCACGTCATTGAGCTCTTGACCACGGTCTTTCTGTTGCTCGGCTGGCTGCGCTTTTCTTGACGGCTTCATAGAGACACTGTGATAACTGGTACTTTCTTTTGCTTCGGCATTAAGCCAACGCGCTGCTTCCTCTGTTCGGATTGGTGCGTGCGGCTGTCTTTGTGCTTGCCGCGGCTTGCCTTCAACCGATCGGGCAGCTGGAGCAGCAGAAGTCGATAGCGACTCTGATTGCGGGGGCCGCAGCGCTGTCACCTGCGGATCTATCTGCTGCTCATGTCTCGATGACTCTTGTGGTTTCTCTGCACCATCTGTGATGTGAACGCGCTGTGGCTGAATCGCATCCTTTGGCCTCGCGTCAAGCGTCCATTCGACCTCGCTGTCATCGTCCGAAACTTCGATGATCGTACCAGGAACAAGTGGCTTGATCTTGGTGCTCACCTCTTTGTCCGGTCGCTCTATCACTCGCTGCTGCTCTACTGTGTCTTGTGTTTGCGCTAATGACGCTTTCACCAGCTTCGCGGCCGTTTCCTTGTAACTCGTCTTGCGCACGACTGGCGGGCGGACCAGCGCTTCGTCTTTTGCATCGGCCTTCAGATCAAGTACATTACGTACAGCGACACCACGGATTTCTTCACTGGCGCTGATGGTCTCCTCTGCAATGACGCGCGCGTCTTCGTCTTCGTGAGCCGACACTAACTTTTTGCGGCTGGTAGCAAGAGAAGAACACAAGGCACACACTTCATTAGATACCAGACACATACCTGTACAACCACACGATCCACACCGATACTATACAATTAGAATACTCACAAAGGAGGCAGCACCAGGAACCCTGCAATGTCACTCAATAGTTGCTCGTTCAGACGCTGCGTGCCGTCCACGAGCGCCATCACGCGCTCTGTCCTTCCCGAGAAGATGCCGAGTGCCGCCTGCTCAAGCTCGAGGGTCTCGATCCGCGCTTGCGTCTCCTGCAGGCGCTGCATGGCCGTAAGCGCGTCGCTCAGGGTCACGTGAACGCGCTGGAGCTCTTCGTCCAACAGAGTCGTGCTCCAGTCGCGCAGCTGGGTAGCATCGGCGCGTGCGAGCAGTGCGGCGAAGACCTCGGCGTCGCGGCCCATGGCTTGTTTGCTGCTTTGGTAAAAATGGTGGTGGGCAATTGTGGAAATGACCTCTTATGACTATCACTCTGTCCTGATGACACACACTCACGTCAATCAAAAACTCGAAGTGACATGTGGGCATTCCGATGGCGACGCTCCAGTGAGTGAGCTACACTTGTTTCTACGAATGCAATACACGCACAACCTCGCTTGGCAAGCAGTCGCCAGTATGTGCCTGAGCAAATCAACTGCGCGATCGGAAGGTTGACGATCTTAGTACATACATATCAACAGTTCATGACGAGCGAATGGTGAATAAGTGGTCTTGTCAATTGCAAACATTCAGACTCTCAAGCATGCTCGAGTGCTCATTGTTCGGTCTCAAATGCGAAAGAACGCGTGGACCTCGACCGATACTGCATAATGCAAGCACCACTGCGACGCTGATATTGGGACGTCAGCTCCGATGCAGATACTCTTCAAAGTTGCCTCGCGATCTGCACACAGAGAGAAAAAGAAGCTGCAGCCGTACCAAGCGATATTAGCCACAGTCGACACGAGGAAAAGGGCGAATGCAAAGCTGTAGAGGGGATAGTCTCACTTGGTAAATACACTATACAGCCGTGACGGAAGGTGTGCAGCTTGGAGCATCTTGGCCACGATTTCTTTGTACTGCGCGCGTTTCGAGCTTGTCGAGTGTCTGCGTTCGCAGCAGTACGACACGAGCGCTGTGAAGAACACGAGCAAGTCTTTCGAGAGCACACGGAGCTCAGGCTGAACTTCTGTCCTGATGATCTTATTGAAGAACTGGTGGATCCTGTAGTAGCAAGCTTTAATTTGCGCAGGTTGGACTGTTGAGAACGAGCTCTCGAACGCGTCCTCAGCGAGCTTGCACAAGCAGAGCAGCCATTCCCATTCCAATCGTGTCTTTGACAATGCTGTATCAGCTGCTTTCGCTTGGTTTGTGACTCGCATCCGCTTCCAAAGTGTTCCTTGTGGATCCCGTGATGGTTTCCATGACGAGCGCTGTCTTCTTTTGACTTGCCTCAGAGCTTCTCGGTCTGTATTGTCTTTAGTCGCGCTCGATACCTAGATAGAAATCAGAGTCAGACATACAGAGAGTACCTGGTGAGTAGCTAAGAAACAAAGACTAGAACAAGCGACCAGGAAAGCCTGGCTCGCTTACTTTGCGAGAGACGACTCAAGCTTCTCCACGAACGGCATCGCAGCGTTCATCTTGCTTTAAAACTGGTCGTAGGCACCAGGTCTTAGGTGGGATGGTGAGACCGACTGCGTCGTAATGTACTCTGTGGTAACTTCCACAGACCAGACTACGCAAAGGATCTCTCGGTCAGTCAGCTCACGATTGGCACCCTCGGGTCGCTTGATGATGTTCTTGAACAGTGACGACAGTTGCTTTAAGATCGAGTTAATGTGTTCAGATGTCTCTTCAGTTGAAGCAGCGCGAGCAAGTTGTTTGGCCCTATAGAACTTTCTCTGTTTAATGCGGTTACTGAGCGGCCTTCGGCTCATTCTGGAGCCCCACGTTTTGCCGAGTTGACGCTTCTACGGCCATTTGTGCGTCTACGTTGAGACGTTCAAGCGGTAGCGGTGGACCAACTTGCTCCACGTATCTTGGTCTACCCGTGGTTGTGAAGAATCCTCACGGTCGCTGACTGGTCAGCTCTGTGTTTAATTCGCGCAAGCACTCACCTCAGACCAGTCGTTGCGCTTCATTCTTCGTCCGCGGCTGTTCTCGTAGCTGGGTCTCTCTACTCGTTGATTCAGGACAGCGAAGGTCGACTGCAGCGCTGATTTTAGAGATACCACGCGCGAAAGTTCCTGCTGGTCGTGCTCATATGGTGCACGAGGAATTTCAGTGGCTGTGTAGTGTTTACGAGGCTTTAATCTAGTCATCGTTGGCTCTGGCACGAGTTTGCACTCTGCTTCCGTGTCACATTCTGGAATTTCTCGCAATCCGATCTTGGACTAATGCGGCTGCTGCGTTGACTCATGTTCTTATGGTTTTGGCACTTCATGTATACGTGCGGGCAGGTCTCCTTACAGCTCATCTTCCGGCAGATTTGCGGCAGATTGTCGTCTCTGCTCTCAGTTGTGAAGTCAATCACTGGTAGCACGACACATACTCTAGCTTTATTGGTATTCGCTGCGCTGCTGCTCTCTTCTATCGCAAGGTATGATTCCTTCGTGTAATAACGCAAAAAAGACACACACATCACATCAACCACGAGGCCATAATACAACCATCACACTAGAGCAAATGAACAACGTCACACACCAGCGACGGAGACGACCCTGCAACCCTGTCGACACCGCTCAGTAGCTGCTTCTGTAGACGCTGCGTCTCAACCACCAGCGCCGCCACGCGGTCCGTCCTCCCCGAGAGAATGCTGTTGGTCGCTTGCTCGCGCTCTAGCGTGACAATCTGCGTCTGCTTCTTTTGCAGGCGCTGCATGGCGGTGGGCGCGTCGCTCAGCGTCACTTGTACGTTGTGGAGCTCCTCATCCATCAGACTCATCCCTCCAGCGATTAGTTGCACGGCGTCCACACGTGCGAAAATCTCTGCGAACACGGCGGCGTCGCGGTCCATGGCTTCTGCCAGCACGGAATGGAAAGGTTGGTTGCCTTTTTGAAGTTGGGCGAAAGGCAACTTTGCTGACCATCACTCCAGTACATTGACATACATACACTCCTGATCCCATCTCTCGCCTCCGCGGACATGCCATGGACGGCTCGGAAATACAAGTCTACACGATCCCTCTCGCGACGCTACGCGAAGCGAGTCACATAGTGGATGAACACGCAGCTCGCGTCATCGCTTCCAAAGTCCGCTCTTCTTTCTGTGCTGGCAGTCGTGCTGGACACATAATGAAACGACACCATGAAAGCCTGAGAGACTCGTGCAAGGATTGCCACGCCTCCAGCGGTTGATTTTATGGGTACCAGTATGCATCGCATGCCACATATATGCCCTTCTCAGCTGCGTACTACTGGAAGTCTGAACTCGTCTTGCGCCCTACACGCCGACCACACAGAAAGAAAAATGATTGTGAGGGCATCGAGCTATCCATGAAGTTGTCATGCCCGCGCGATAAACGTCTGGAGTTTGCCTTGGGATCTGCAGCACACACCCAGAGCGAGGTCGGCAGAGCTGTTACCTCCAGTGAGTGACAACCTAATAGCATACTAGCACTCTTAGTAGTCAGACAGACGTACGTTCCGAGCGCCTCGGCCTGAAGCATCTCTGCCACGAGCCGCTTGTTAAGCTTCTTCTGCATTAACTTCTTAAGCGAGAGCTCACGCGTTCGAAGTGCTACATCCCGCAGCGCCTGGCAAAAGGTGACCAAGTCTTGTGTCGACACGTGAAGATTATCGCTATTTTCCACGCGAACTTCAGGTCGAACCCCTGGTGCAAGTCCGCATAGACAGCACGCACACGTGCAATTCGATTAGCTTCAGGTAGCCGCGTTAGGTCTTCAGTTGGCTCGAGTGTAGAGCTGCACAGCAGCTTCTTTCATAGCGAGTGCGTTTCCGCGGAAATCTTGGCTGGACTCCGTTTTCTGCCGCGGTGTTTGGGTCTCTTGTACCTGAACTCGGGCAGCCCCAAGCCAGGTTCTGCACTGCTACTGTGGGTTCTTGCAGCCTTGCCGGTCGCCATCGCCTCCGCTTCGCTCGGTATCTAACAGTACAAAATGACTTCAGATTTTGAATCATTTTTTTCGCTTGCCAGTCCCAAATGAGGGGCTTCGCACAGACCATCTGGTTCAGAAAGCGGTGCACTAAGCATTTTATATTATACTTTTTATATATTATAATAACTATAATACGATCTTATATAAGCAGCATTACCTGTATAAACAGAATAATAGATAAATGAGGGTGACTTCGGCTGTCCTCACTATTGCACAGAGACAGATCACCATCAGCTCCAAATGAGCGGCTCATGGTTCAGAGTACCTTCTAATAACCTTTAAAAAGGGAAGTACAACATTTAGATCAAACTGTAATACTAATTAATATACTAAGATCCTGTATATCTATCGTAATTAGCTATACAATAGTTACAAGAGGCCAAGGTCCATTTCTCGAATAGCTCCAGCCGTGACGCAGACAAAGCGATTCACCACCCAAACGCTTGCTCGCTCATCGGCAGGCGGGCGACTGTCAACCCACGCGGCGGCCAACAAGCATTCTGGAAGCAGCACTTTCGCAATGGCGCGCGCGCGCGAAGCGATCCCCGTAGTGGTAGCCACCGCATCCGCAGGAGGAGCGATGACGTCGCGTTCACAGAGTCGAAGTGTGCTCTCCGCCAGCAGCTCCAGTAGCTCCGGCACGAGCTTCCTGCCCTCGACTGACACTGGCGCATCGCGGTACAGCAAGAGCAGCAGTGGCACAAATGGTCCCCGCAGCACACAGAGCGTCACGAGTCTGCTGCGGCGCTTCATCTGTGGCTGTGGCGTCTTTTACATTGCCATGGTTTGGTACTCGGGTATGATGACGCTCTCCCCCACCAGCACCAGCACTACCGTTAGCAGTACTACGAACCTAGAGAACGGCGTGATCGAGAGCAAGGCGAGCGCGCAGCGGCTCCAACTGTTTCCACAGGAGACGGTTGCGCGCGAGGGTCTCCGAGCGCTGGACACGGAAAAGGAGCAGCTCCAACAGCAGGTTGAAGCCGAGGAGCAGCATAGCGAACCGCCTGCGGACGTAGTGCGTCGCATTCGTGTGACTGAAGACAAGCCGCAAGCAGCAGCTGCTCCAGAGCGATTGAGTACCTCGATTGTCCTCACTAAAGCGCCACGTAGCGACAGGGCTCTACCAGCAGCTACCACGACAATAGCTCCAATTGAATCCACGTCTATGGTTGTCAAGTCCTCCAAGTCGCCAGGTCCTGAGACGATTCCACCGCACGAGTACATGGAGGAAATCCAGCGGGTGCTCGACGCCAAGCGGCCGGCGCCATCACCGTCATCCACGGCGAAAGAGGGAGACAAACCGCTGCACGCGATGACGCCGAAGGAAGCGTTCCGCGCGCGACTGGCGAAAGGCGCGGCACTCTCGGCCCGTGAGGCAATGGCGTTACAGGCCATCGATTTTGCCGCGAGACTGGCCAAGAAACGTGAAGAGGAGGAGGCGGCGGCGCACCCAACGATGAATCCGAAGGACCTTGTGGTCTTCCAAGAGGCCGAGGCCCACGCGCTAACGGTCAAGCACATGCCGCGCGGTGAGACGAAGCGCCGGCGGCTCAAGTGCATTGGCTGGCGCGCGACCGAGGGTTGCGATCCGGACGGCAAGCGCAAGCCCGCGATGGATCGCTCGTGCGTGCGCTTCGTGGACCCGACGGCTTCCGGGTACTGCGAAGTGGAGGACCGTGACTCGGGCGAGCGCTTCCGCGTCATGACGCGCCAGTGCGACAGTTTGCACCCGCAGGCGCGCTTTCGATGCTTTGAGAGCTGGGATTTTTCCAACTTCGCCGTGCTGGCCAACAACATCACGCAGACAGCGATGGCCAAGGCCGCTAAGGCTCAAGCTGCAGAGGGAGCCTTGGCGGCGCCAGCGCCCACCGCGCCGGTGGTGGAGAAGAACGGCATCCTGATCGTGATCTACCCCAAGCTCATCCCGAGCGCGTTCGCTATTGTGCGCACGCTGCGGGCGCAGAACTGTTCGCTGCCCATCGAGTTCTGGTACCGCACGGACGAGCTAAGCCTGGACCATCCGACCCTAAGAGCCATCGATAAACAATACGGACCTGTGGCATTCCGGGCGATCGAGGACCAGCGCGCGACGGGCTTCGCGACCAAGATCTCGGCGATTCAGCACTCGCACTTTGACAATTTGTTGTTCCTGGACGCCGATAATTTCCCAGTCAAGGACCCGACGTACTTGTTTGAGCTGCCCGAGTTTAAAGAAAGCGGTGCAGTCTTCTGGCCAGACTTCTGGCACCCAGAGCACACGATCTTCAACATCCACAAGAACTCGCTGCTCTGGCAACTCGTAGACATGGACTTCGTCAACATGTTCGAGCAGGAGAGTGGCCAACTGCTGCTCAATAAGAAGCGCAACGCCGTGGCGCTCGAGCTCATGCAGTTCTACACGTTCCACCGACCCAACCACTTTGACAAGTTTCGTCTTGCACACGGGGACAAGGACCTCTTCCGTCTCGCGTGGCTCAAGACGAACACGAGTTTTCACTTCATCCAGCACCCGCCTGGTGTGGCCGGCAAGCTTCAGAACGAGACCTTCTGTGGCATGACGATGGTGCAAAGGGACCCGAAGGGGGATGTCGTCTTCCTGCACCGCAATGCCAAGAAGCTCACAGGCCGCAAGTTCCACGTGGACACCCAGGAGCCACTGACTGCTGGTGGCGGGACGCTCACATCTGCAGCCACCAAGGCCAAGAAGGCCATGGAGGCCGAGGACCCGGCCGTGTGGTCCCACATGCTGCTTTTCAAGCCCACGTCGCGTCGAAAAGACTTTGTGATCGACATCTTCGAGGGCGCGCCGGACTTCCCCCTGGGTCAGTGGTGCTACGGCAAGCGCGCGCTGGCCACGCCGCATTTCAATGTGTTTGAGTTCGCCACCCAGCCTTTCGCGGACCTCGAAACGCAGATCCGCGCCCACGCGGTCGAGGCTACTGAGATGGTGCGCGCACTCAAGCTCCAGGAGGCCAAGATCAAACAGCAGCTCAGTGACCGAGTCGTTTAGTTGATGGGAATGGTAATATTGTACAGAATAGATTAGTCGTACCGCTGGGCCTCCGTTTATAAGTCTCTATCTCTTCTATCCGAAATTCACAAAAGCAACCTACCTCAGTTTTTTGGTGGACGACGACAAGAGCTCAGCGGCGTCCTGGGCAAACTTGATGAGCGTGGGCTCGAGATCCCAGTAGGGCAGTGTGGTCCAGTCCACCGTCTTGAAGAAACCCGTCTTGACCTCGCGCCTCTCGCCGTAGCACATGCCCGTCTCAGGGAACTCGTCGCCTCCGCCGTAGATGCGGACGTGGAAGTGCTGCTTGATGGCCGCGTAACGCTCACTCTGAGACAAAGCGGTGGTGTTCTTGTCGTCCTCCTTGCGGTACGTGAAGGTCTGGAGTTGGCGCCACACGAGCGTCTGGTCGCCCGCAGGCGTGGTGGCCGTGGCCTTGTCGCCCGTGAGCTTCTTGGCATTGCGGTGCAAGAAGAGCACGTCGCCGTTTGGGTCGAACTGGACCATCGTCATGCCGCAGAACACGCCGTGGACGTTCGTGCGACCGGCGGCCCCGGGTGGGTGTGGGATGAAGTGGAAGCTCGTGTTCGTCTTGAGCCATGCGAGTCGAAACAGATCCTTGTCGCCCCACGCCAATCGGAAGCGGGTGAAGAGACTGGGTGTGTGGAACGCGTACAGTTGCAGGATCTGGAGCGCCGCAGAGCTCTTGGCGCGGTTAATGAGCAGCTGGCCGCTCTCCTGCTCCATCATGTCCACGAAGGGCGTCCCAGCCAATTCCCAGAGCAGCGAGCGCTCGTGGATGTTAAAAATTGTGTTGATCGGATGCCAGAAGTCGGGCCAGAAGATCGCGCCTTTCTCGATGAACTCGGGGCTTTCGAAGAGGTACGTTGGGTCTTTCACGGGCACGTTGTCCGCGTCGAGGAAGAGGACATTGTCGAGGTCCGTGTACGCGATCGCGTACACTTTCGAGTTGAAGCCTTCGATCTGCGCTTCCTTAATGCCGTGGAGCGTCACGGGCCCGTAACTCTTGATAAGAGTGGACAGGATAGGGTTCTTCTTGATCGTGTGCAGGTCCATTTCGTTCTCGAGATACCAGAGCTCGATAGGCAGAGAGCAGTTGCGCGACCGCAGCATGCGGATCGTCGCGTACACGCTCACGAGTAGCTTGGGGTACATGACCATGATGATGCCGTTTGTTGCGTTCTTCTTGTTGTTGGCTTGCTGGACTTGCTTGGCTTGCGTTTGCGTGGCCTGCATGGCCATGGTGTTGACCGCGGCCTTGAACTTGGCGAATGCGACGGCCTCGTCGCACCGGAACGCCTCATTCTCGCGCACGCTGTTGCAGCTGAGCTCCATGGCGCGCACCTCCTGCCCCGTGCGCTCGTCCAGCAGCGCGCAGTAGCCTGACGCACCCACGAGCACAGACTTGTTGCACGCTACGTCGTTGTTCGTCTCGCGCGGGCCGTTCGGGTCGCAGCCGCCCGTCTGGCGCCAGCCTAAGCACGAGAGCTTGGGCTCCAGGACAATGGCAACAGCGCTCGCGTTCTCATCTGTCCCTACTGGAGATGCTTCTTGTTCTGTTGCCACAGCAGCCAGCCCGCCAGTAGCTGTGGCTCTAGCGCCATCGTCCTCAGCAGCTATGCGCGGCGTACGGATGAGCCGCTTACCGTGGAGCGCAAGCCAGTTGCTCGACTCGAGCGGGCGCACATCGCCGCGCACGTAGACCCACCAGAGCGCCATGCTCACGATGTATGCGCCTGTGACGAAGTACACGAGCAGCAGCTTGCGACGCGCGCAGCGCACGAGTAGCGATGCACCCGATGCTGCCGAAGGTGACGTGGGGCTCTTGTGTTTCATCTCAACTTCAGACGATGGAGCTACTGGCGGCGACAATGGAGGAGATAGCGCACTGGAGGCCATCGTGATGGTGGAGTCGCGGAGCGCAGAGGCCATGGGTACGGAGCGAGTCATCCGCGGCTGCCAAGAATAGTATGAGCACGCGTGCAAGGGGAGCGGGGATGGCCAGAAGTGGTGAGCACAGCCACAAAGACAGACTGGAAGCATGTGCTTCTGCCATCTTCAGTCAAGCGTCGTCACTTGGTCAGTCCAACGCCCATGAGTTGAAATCTTGCCCAGCCAAGGACAACGCACTGGTAGTCACTTTAAGGAGGTTTTGTTTTGTGTAAATTAAGACTGTAATGCCTGTTTCAGAGGGTATAAATAGGGTTTGGTGGAAAAACGGCCGCTGGCTGCAGCTGAAAATCTCATTCCTTGTGTGCGGGCTAGGGGAAGCTGCTTGGTTTGATTTGGTACGTAAATGGTGGGTGTTTATTTCTGTTTACTCTGCGTGGGTTTGTTTATGCAGCTTCATCAGTAATCAACTTGAGCAAACTACATTTATCACAGCGTTGCGAATTTCCATCACGGCAACAAACGTGTTCAGTGCTTTGACTGCTGCCTACTACGAGCTGCCAACTTGCTGCTGTCCTGTGAACAACCGCTCGCTGTATGTCGAGACAAACACTTTTTGGTTTTTACACAACAGGATTTCTGATCACTTTTTCCAGTCGAATGAAAACTTGTTTCAGACAAACCGGTCGAATAGACTATTGAAACGCCTATTTTGGAAGTGGAGCCTATCAAATAGCTTATAATGCAGCAAGATTTGTGGATGCGCTGAAAAAGCATGGCTTGTCTTACACTAGCGTCAATCGATTAACCGTCTTGCCGCCATGGATATTTCATTAAATTAATTGCCAAATACATTGTATACTTCTAAAAATCCATACAGGCTTCAATCGTCGCGCTCAGATGGACGCTAGGATGACGTTGGATGGCGGTAGTAAGGCAGCGCCGTCCCTGGCGAACGCGAGCGCCAGGAGTTCAATGCCCGGGAAGCGTGTCTCGCTCCACGGGACCGTGCGGTAGTTGGGCTCGTCCGGTGGTGACTCGCGGCCATAGCACCACTGCGCGGGCGGGAACTGTGGCGCGCCGTTGTAGATGTTCACCCGAAAGTGCTCCTTCTGGCGCTCATACTGGGACAACCGAGGCTCGGATACATTAGTGGCAAGATGCGAAGTTAGCGTTGCTTCGGGCCCTGAAGACGACGAGGCCATGGTAGCTGTGCTGTTGCGATTCATACGCCACGCGGTGACGTTGTTCGTGCGCCAGTCGAAGGTCTGCAGGTGAGTCCAGATGACGGCGTCGGGGTCTTTGCCGAGCGGCGGGCGGCCGCCGTTGAGCTTCATGGCGTTGCGATGCAGGAAGAGCAGCTTGCCCTGCGGATCGAACTGGGCCATGGTCATGCCGCAGAACTTGCCTTGCACGAGGGAACCCGCCATCCCTGGAGGGTTCTGGATCATATGGAAGCTCGTGTTCGTCTTGAGCCACGCCAGCCTAAACAAGTCCTTGTCGCCCCAGGCCAGCTTGAACCGCTCAAAGATGCTGGGCTTGCGGAACGCGAAGAGCTCCAAGAGCTTAAGCGCCGTAGAACTCTTCGTCTTGTTGATGACCAGCTGGCCGCTCTCCTGCTCGAACATGTCTGCGAACTTGAGGTCGAGCAGCTCCCAGAGCAGCGACTGGTTGTTGATGTTGAAAATCGAGTGCGCCGGGTGCCAGAAGTCCGGCCAGAAGACCGCGCCGTGCTCCTTGAACTCGCGCGTCTCGAACAAGTACGTCGGGTCCTTCACGGGCAGGTTGTCCGCGTCCAGAAAGAGCAAGTTCGTTAGGTTCGTGTGCACGATCGCGTGCACTTTCGAGTTGAAGCCTCCCACGTCTTGCCCCTCGATTGCCTGGAGTGAGATTGGTGCGAACTTTGTCACGAGTTCCTTCAGAATGCCATTCTCCGTCGCGTTCGGCCCCATTTCAGATGCCGAGTACCAAATCTCGATCGGCAGGGAGCAGTTGTGTGCGAATCGCAAAGTGCGGATTGTCGCGTACGCGCTCACGAGCAGCTTCGGGTACACAACCATGAGGACGCCCCTCTTGCCTGGTTCTTCTTCATCCCCGTCCAGGTCAGTGGCTCTTGCCGTTGCTCTCGTTAAGTTCACAGGAGCTCCTCGGGTGGAGCTCCTCAGCCTCTGTGTTGATACTGTGGTGGAAGTACCAGCCTTAGCCTGAGCCTTGGTTCTGGCGACGACAGCCTTGATCTCTTCTCGAAAGCGCGAAAAGTCCATCGCCTGCTCGCACGTGAAGAGCACATTGGGCGGCATGCTGGTGCACGATATCCTCATCACGCGCACCTCGAGGCCCGTGGAGCGGTTGCGCATGGCACAGTAGCCGGACACGCCGCCGCGGATGTGGAAGTCGCACGTCCGGTTAAAGCTCCAGAGCACGAACGAGTCTGGGTCGCACCCGAAAGTCTGGCGCCAGCCGAGGCACTCGAGGTCTGTTGCGGCCGCAGCCGCTGCACTCGCGACTACGATGGATTCAGAGTTGGACTCCTTTGTGCTGCGCTTTGGCGTGAGCAGCTCGAGCATGCGGTTGAGCTTCTCGTCGTAGCCCTTGGGAAAGAGCGAGGTGAGGCCGCGGCCGTGCTCGCCTTCAAAGTACGTACACCAGACGATGAACGAGAGCGCGTAGATGCCGATAACTGCTAGGAAGAGAGTGAGGCGTAGGCGGCGTAGGCGGCGCAGCCGTGGCGAGGGCGGCGACGTGGCGCTGCCGTTGGAGCTGCTCCAGTTAAGGTGGCGCGACGGGTGCGAGATGCTGACGACGGACGCCATTGTGCCGATGCAGAAGTGAAGCGCAGGAGGATGTACGACGGACAGACAGACAGAGCAAGTGCTTGCCTTGAGCTGGGAGGCGCGTGAGAGAGAAAATGTCCAGCAGCTTGCGGCTGATGCGTGTCAAGCATGCGGTTGGTTTGTACTGTACCGCTTGGCGATTGTGACGATCTGCCCAAGCGTTCTTTTATCCCGTTTGAACCATGCACATGAGCGTAGTAAATAAGTATTTGTTATATATAAAATGATAGATATATTACTTTATGAAAGTCTTTTTCATAGTTTTGAGACTTACCTATACAAAAAATGCGTAAAATATCATTTATCTTGTTGTTCCATAATAATAAATGATAATGGAATTCTGTGCTGAGATGCCTTTTGAGTTGACAGTGATAGGCAGGAATGGAGACAAACGTCATGTATGGACTTGTGGCTGCTGCGTTTGGGCGTTGGACACTCGCCATGGACAGATAGACAGGCAGACCCACAGACGCGTGAACGAAGCCGACGCGGTGATCACTAGGAGCTCTTCATGTGAATAGAGTTGGACACAGATACTCCAATTGCACCAGTCGCTCATTCAAAATTTCAGCGCAGCACAAGTCACACAAACAAGCCCACATCGCCGTGCACGCAAGCCGCCAAACCAGCAAGCGCCACTGAGGAGCCCGACGATGAGTCCACCAGTCTGCTGATGTATGCAGGAGCTACAAGTCCGGTCCCAGGTCCAACTGCGACTCATGCTCATGCTACGGTTGGTGGACGACCTCGGACAAGTTGGGACAGGTGTGCTGCGTCGGTACAAGTCGTGGACCCCACAGCGCAAGCCACACGCGAACAAGCAAACAAGCAAAAACAAGAAGTCTCTCAAGCAAACAAGAAGGATGAAGTCGCTCCAGGGCCGCGTGGTCGTGATCACGGACAGTGGCTGCGACTTGGGCAAGTTCCTCGCGCACGAGTTTGCGCGCATCGGCGCGCGGCTTGCGCTCTGGACGCACGATCTTGCGCTTGCACAGCAAGTTGCGAACCACGTCGCGGAAGTGCACACGCGCGCAGTTGTGCGTGTGTACGAAGTGGACTTGCTCAGTTGCGCCGCGATCCAGCAAGCCGCGAGGAACGTGCGTCGGGATTTTGGACAAGTGGATGTACTCGTGAACAACACGGACTTCCTGCATGGAGCAACGCTGCAGACGGCCTCGGACGAGAGCCTCGAGCGCGTCTTTGCGCTCAACGCGCTCGCGACGATCTATGCAACGCAGGCCGTGCTCCCGCAGATGTTGCAGGCGAATTACGGCACGCTGGTGAACTTTGGTACGAGTGCCGACACTTTGGGCACGCCCAAGCTCGTGGACTACTGCGCAAGCAAGTTTGCGGTCATGGGCTTCCACGAGGCGCTGCGCCACGAGCTGCGCCACGAGCAACAAGCAAGAAATAAGAAGAACAAGAAACAAGAGCCGTGCGGCATCACCATGACGCTCGTGTGCCCGACGCTGATCTACGCGCAACGTGGCGCCCAAGTGCCTCCGGATGACAAGTCGAAGGTGCCGTCTATTTGGATGCAGCCGGACGCCGCCGCCAAGGAGATCGTGCGCGCCGTGCGCCGCAACAAGGAGAAGCTCGTGCTGCCGCCAGACTACTCGATGGTCTCGGGCCTGCTGGCTGTACTGCCGAACAAGATGGCAACCTGGGTGCGCAACAAACTCGGATTGTCGAAAGTCATGGACCACTTTGTGGCCCCCACGGCCGGTGGCTTTGCGTATCCGAGTGTGTGATGCGTTTGTTGGGGTAGTTGGTGTTGTTGCTTGCTCTTTGCATGTGTTTCCGTAGTGGTTTTTTGAGATCAACATGTTGCTTTGCGTGTCAGTCCAACCGCCGGTTCTCGTCCCACATGATGATATCGCACAACGCGCACAAGCTTAGCCGCAACTGGCACAAAGCAAGACAAGCAAACAAGCAGCATTTGCACAAGTTGCTTGCGTCGCACAACATAACACACAAACAAGCAAGCAAAACTCTAGCAAGTCAAGTCCTCCATGACGAAGCTCCGTAACCGCACTGTGCTGCTCACGGATTGCTCGTCGCCGCTCGGGTACTCGTTCGCCGTGCAGTTTGCGCAGCACGGGGCCAACCTCGTGCTCTGGGACGCCGACGTGCGGCGCGCGCAGCGCGTGGCCAGCGAGATCACGCGGCTGTACGGAGTCGTGGCGACCGCCTATCAAGTGGACTTGCGCGAGCAAGAACAAGTGTACGCAGTTGTGCGGCGCATGGCGCTGGACACTTTCAATGTGAGCGTCGTGGTCAACACATGCGATGCGCTGAGCGCGCAGCACGGACAGCTGCTTGTCGAGAAGCGCGACGACAAGGAGATCGCGAACTTGCTCAAGCTCCACGCACTCGGCAGCATGTGGCTCGTGAAGGCACTGCTGCCGCAGATGCTTGAGAGCAAGGAGGGTGGTCACTTTGTGTTCCTGAGCTCCTCAGTGACGCTCATGGGCAGCACGCGCGGCCTCGTCGACTACGCGGCCAGCAAGTTTGCGATCCTGGGCATGGCGCGCGCCATGGATTACGAGCTCTTGCGGATTGCGCAAGCCAACAATGACAACACGCCGACCATCCAGGTCATGACGGTGCTGGCACCGCTCGAGTACTCCAAGCTCGTAGCGACGCAGCCGAGCGCCGTCGTGGGCTCCAAGAAGGTCGAGCGTGGCTGGATGAAGCCCGACTTGATCGCGACCAAGACGATCTTCGCGCTCAAGCGCAACAAACGCGAGCTTGTGCTCCCAGCTGAGATGCGCTTCGTGCACGCACTCTGCGCACTGCTGCCACAGGCTTGGGGAGACAAGCTGCTCGACCAGCTCAAGTACTCGCGCGCAAGTGCGTGCCTGAAGTGAGCGGGCAGCAGCAGTACTGCTGTCCTCAGGAGATTCGAATGCGTTTGCAGTTGTTTGTTTGCCTCTTACTCTGGTTGATGGTAGCTTGTTTTATCTACAAGACAAGTACGCACGTTCTTTCAACCACTGTTGCCGCCCGCTATGTCTCGCCACTCTTCTCAATGCCAGCAGCATTAGCGTTAGCATTAGCGAACCCCGTTGACGGACGCCGCAACTGCCATTGAATCGAAGCTTCGTCGGAATGGCTTCGAAATGGGTTCAGAATGATTTTGTAATTTTAGATACTTCGTAAGTAATGTGTATAAATTCAAGAAAAACCAGGTAGCCAGCATAAGCAGGCTACATACGGCTTCGATCAACAGTCCTTTCGATCCTGAAGGAAACTAAAAAGGTATATGTAGATTATAAAGAGGTATTCGACTTGACACCGCGTTACTTTCGCTTCTCGTTGGCGAATGCGCACGTGAGAGCGCACACCTCACGATCGCTATCAAGCAAAAAGAGAAGCAACATGCTGCGCTCCGCCGTGCGCTCGACACGCCGCGTTGGCGCCGTCTGCCACCAGCAGCAGATGCGCAAGCTCTCGCAGATGAAGGTGCAGTCTGCCGCCGTCTCCAGCAAGCAGAGCGCGTCAACCCCCGTCATCTCGCAAGCCATGTACGGAAAGAATGCTGCTCTGTAGCTGTTCGCGTGCATTGCTCGCTTTTTCAATCTCTGTGCTGTCACCCATATAGCAGTGATCTGAGAGTCATATGTACGCACGTATGCATGCAGGCTGCTAGACCGCTTTGGCAAGCAGCACCGCTACGATTATCATCACCGTGATCACACCAACGGCCTCGCGCAGACGCTCTCTTACTGGAAGACCGCGCTCGCGGCATCTGGTGTCTGCATCGCCTCGAGCTCATCGGACGGCAGCAAGGCGCACGCTGCGTCCAGCAAGGGCGACAACAGTGGGAAGGACGGCTCAGACCTGTTCGAAGAGCTCAAACAGAAGCTGCAGGAGCTCTCAGGCGAGTCACTCGCGTTGCTGCAGAAGCTGCTGCCGGACGAGTACAAGGACGTGCAGAAGCAGGTAACCGACTTCCTCGAGTCCGGCAAGGGTGGTCAGATCTCTTGGGGCTTCGCCATGGGCGTCTGCTCGGGCTTCGCGCTCAAGAAGGTGTCGAAAGTGGGCGCGATCGCGCTCGGAACGCTCTTCGTGCTCATGCAGTGCGCCAGCTACTCGGGCTACATTGACGTGAACTACAAGAAGCTCGAGCGCGACCTTATGGACTTCCTCGACATGAACAAGGTTCGCGCATAATATTGCGGTTGGTTGATTGTGTTGAGCCTGATCGGTTGTTAACACTGCTTGCAATGCGTCTCATTGTGTGTTTAGGACGGGAAATTCGACTCGCAGGACGTGGATACGGTCTACAAGCAGGTGATGCAGGTGCTCGAGTTCAGTTTGCCCGCTGGCAGCGGCTACGCGCTCGGGTTCCTCATCGGGTTTCGCTCCGGATAAGCACAGGTTCAGCAGTTCAACAGTGCGTTCTGATGTCACTAAACTGGTCCATACGCGCACTTTGAAATCGTGGTCATTAAACTGAATAAGTAAAAATGAACTAACTTTTGCCATTCCTTCTGGTGGAAAACTAAAATTTACCTTTTCTTAACCAGCTGGAATTCTTAACCCTTTTGCCGCCTTTTTTTTTGAAGCCTTTGCAAAGCAGCGAAAGGATGGGAGAGAGGTCTGGTGTATTCAAAACACATTACCCGTTAAATAATATACTGAAGAAGATGTAAAGTGCTTCCAGCGAGTCTTCGCATTTGATATATCCGCAATAGTTAATAAAATTGAAGATGAGATGGGCGAACACTGGTTGAGATTTGAACTCGTTCCACCCAGCTCATCGAATGCTCCCAGCACCCCAAGATGCTGGTCGCCTGACGGAACGTTCGTCCGAGCGTCGCTGCAAAATGAATGCTCGCAACATAACATTTCGCACGTCCACAGACGAAAATCCTAAGGACGCGCAGTGAAAAACAGAATCTTCTCGAATTGGAACAACTTGCGTGAGTCAAAGCCCCTGGCCCCTTCACGCTGCTCCTTTTGCTTCTCTGTGGCCAGCAGGCAGGAGAGAACCCGGGCCGAGCAAAGCGCACAAGCCGCTGATCCGCATCAGCCCAAAGGCAAAGCGACGAAGGCGAAACCGACTGTTGGCCGCTGCCATTCCTGCCCCGTTTTCTACCCACACGCTCGTGTCGTCTGTGTGTTCGAGGGTCCGGCTCTTTTCGACCCTCACTTAGCCAACCACACACAAGGGCGCCCTTTTAGGGTCAGGGTCTGCCGTCACTCACGCCTCCTCTACAACAGCTCGTAGAGAGTCAGTGAGGTGGTGATTCGGTCCGCCCACAACCACTGCCGTGCCGCCTTTTGACTTGAAGTTTGTATGGCGTCTGCACTCTCCCTTTCCGTTTGTTTGTCCGCCCCCGCCCCCGCACACACACTCCCTCACTCCTCTATATTAGCGCTCGTCTGTGTGTGGCGAGTGGGTGATATACGAATATGCAGGTGTTCTCCACGACGCGCGCGCTCCTGTGTCTCGTGGCGGCGGCGGCCTCGTTCGCGGCGGCGGCCACCACGAGCGACGGCAACGCGGCCGTGTCCGCGGGCGACGTGGTCAGCGTCTCAGAGCTCTCGACAACCTCGACGATCTTGGTGAGCGCGCTCGCGACAACCACGACGCCGACGCCAACGCCGACGAACACGCCGACTTCGACAGCAACGACGAAAACCCCGAGTACTTCTACGACCACGGCGCCGACTGCAACGGAAGTGAATTCGGGAACGACCACGGGTTCTGGCAGTAGCAGCACCATGCCCTCGACGACAGCACCGACCACCACCACGGGTGGCGCCGTGACGTGCGTGTTCCGGTACTCGATGCCGACCTCCAGCAACCTCGCCGACGAGCTTGCCAGCGCTGCTGCCGCCACCGCCACAACCGGCGGATCGACTGACGGCAGCTCCGATGGCTCGAGCGACTCGAGTGTTACAGTCGGCAGCCAGGATTCGACTCACGGAAACGCCGTCACCACTGGCTCGACTGACGGTGCTGTGGTGGATGCGGGCTCGACTGGTGATGCGGGAAGCTCGACGATGAAGACACCGACGCCGTCATCGACCACGAAAGCGCCCACAGCCACCACGAAGACACCTGTTGCGACAACGAAGGCGCCGACGTCTACCCCGACGGCGACCACCAAGACTCCAGCGACGACCCCCAGTGACGGATCCAGCGACGGTACTACTCGGCGTGCACTTGCAGCAGGTGAGGAGGCTACGGATGAGTCGTCTCCGTCTCCTACGCCAACCACCACTTCCAAGAAGACGCCAGCCCCATCGCCATCGCCTTCGCCAACACCGACCACTACCAAGAAAAGCTCGACCGTCACGACTGCCACCCCAGCTACGGGTTCGTCTTCGTCCTCGCCTACGGCGTCGTCCGGCTCTTCTACCACTTCTGGTAGCGCATCGTCTACTACCACGGGTTCGTTCAGCTGTGATGCCACCTTCTACGGTGCGTGGGCCAAGCTCGGACTCAAGTGTGGAGACAAAGATCTGGACGTCGAGTCGGCAGTCGCGCAGACCCAGTGCCTGATCTACTCGGGTCTGGAATCCAGCGGCGTGATCTCGAACATGAAGATGTGCATGTCAGTGTGCCGTTTCCCAAGCTGCACGGACGGTGTGTGGGGCTACTCTGCGGAGGACGGTATCAGCTCGTCGATCTACAAAGATCTGAACTTCAAGCAGCTAATGAGATACGCTGGTGCGAGCTCCGCTCTCACGGGAGTCGTTGAGCAGCCGTTCACGAACCTGACCATGAACGCGGACAAGCAGTGCGACTACAAAAGCGAGGACTCATTCACCTCGTGCAAGTGCAACAACCTTCTCATTGGAAAGTCGTCGAGCGCTGGAAGCACCGCTACCGTGGCGCCAGCGCTGACGGTACCTGTGGACAAGGGTCTCGCTGACAGCGACCACTGGGCTGACGGGCAGGTGAAAAAGTCTATTGACAAGGTCGGTATCGCGGCGAGCACCATTGGTTCGAGTGCCGTGGGCTTGACCGTCGTTGGTGGCGGTATCATGTCCGTTGCCAGTGGTGCCGTGGGTGCAGGATCGGCTGTCACTGCTGGTGCGAGTGTCAGCATCGCTATGACCGCTGTGGACATTTGCCAGTTCAGCATCATGATCAACCAGATGAACCTCGACGCCCGCCCGCGCTTCCTCGAAGACATGGGTCGCCGCATGGCTCCAGCTGGCTACAACTTCCTCCCATTCTGGAAGACCAAGAACTCGGCTTCGACTTCCCGTCGTCTTGCTGATTCCAACTCGACTAGCACCCAAACCCAGGGTATGGAGCGTTACGCACAGCTGATTGGTGTCGAAGTGGACAAGCTCTTCTACCTGACTGCAGCTGGCGTCGCCGCTCTGATCGCGGCGCTATTCCTCGTCTATGGTCTCGTGATGGGCATTTGCTATCCTTTCGTGGACGATTTCGGTGCGTTTGCGCGGAAGTGGCTCGACAAGGCGGTCGGCGTGCTGATGATGATCCTGATCCTTTCCGAGTACGTCATCGGTGTGACTGCGACGTTTCAGTTCTGCTGGTGCATTGACAACAACCGCGTCGATGCGAGTTTGTTCCTGTCGATCTTCACGGTGCTGGTGTTGGCGATCGGAACCATCTTGTACGGCATTGTCGTGGTGAAGAGACACGAAGACGAACTGCGCGACCTCGGCACGAAGGACCACTTTGACAAGCGTGTCCACGCTCGCTACGGACCACTCTACGACGAGTACAAGTTCGAAGGTCGCTTCTTCTTCGCGCCAAAGCTGCTTCTCGCGCTTCTGTGCGGTATGACGACCGGCATGGTGTGGCTGCAGGGTCTATGGCAGATTGTGGTCATGATCGCGCTTCACATCGCATTCTTGTTCTACCTGGAAGTGAAGCAGCCTTACCCGACCCAGTTTGTGCAAAAGACTTCGTCGTTCGTGATCATCATCAAGATCTCGGCGCTGTTCCTGTCGTTCTTCCTGATTTCGTCGGCGACTGCCTTTAACAAGGATCTCCCACTGGACCTGCGTGAAGGTGTGGGCTTCGCCATCGTCGGCTTGCAAGTGCTAGTGTTGATCTGTCTGCTGATCCGTCAAGTTTACATCTTCTACCGAACGTGGAAGCTCAAGAAGCAAGGCGAAGACAAGGGACCAGCGGTCACGACGACGAACAACCGCGATGGTGCGGATCCGTTCTTTGCGCTCGGTGACAACCAGCACAACCACACGGCGATGCTCGGTGAAGATGAAACTCCTATGAACCAGCACCACGGGCACCAGCAATACCAAGAGACTCCCAAGCTCCGAACAGAAGGCAGCATGAGCGGCGGATATGCCGTGAACGGCGGTGCAAACCAGGCTCCAAAGCTGCGCAACCTGCAGCCGAGCCGTCGCACGCACACTGTTGTTGTCCACGACGAGCCGCAGCAGCCGCAGCACTACCGCAACAACGAAGTGGACCTGTAAATCAGCTCGTGATTTAAGAAGAAAAGGAAGGACGCGTTACCAGCAGCCTGGTCGAGCGCTGGCGCTGAGGATTGAAGCGATTGCAGCTTTATAAAGAACGGTCGAAGGTGCAGAGCGAGCGAACGAGCATTGGTGCTCTCAGCTCCTGATCTTCAGCACCTTCTCCAGCGGTCCTAGGTATACAAGTGTGCGCGCATTTGCGTTTGTTTTTTGAAAGTGTTGTTTATATTTTTGCCTTTTTGATCCATCGATCCTGCTTGCCGGTGCATTGATTCTCTGCTCTGAAAACTTGTGGTGACCATGAACTTCCGGATGACAGAGAGCCTCTGGTAGATTTTTGATTGAGAGCAGAACACACAATAGGAGACACTCATGCCGTCCAAGCAGTAGCAGTAGCTCAAGGTCCCATCTCGACACATCGCCTGCCGATCAATCGATTCTCTGA
Source organism: Globisporangium cederbergense (assembly GCA_023334245.1). Classification (NCBI taxonomy): domain Eukaryota; phylum Oomycota; class Peronosporomycetes; order Pythiales; family Pythiaceae; genus Globisporangium; species Globisporangium cederbergense. The sequence goes on along the minus strand of JAASGO010000016.1, from coordinate 35,400 downwards.
CGCTCACGTCCACTAGTTCGCAACTCGCGCGTTCATCTCGTACTGGATCTCCACGGTCGTCTTGCCCTTGGTCTCCGGAACGTACTTGATGATGAAAACCAGCGCGAAGACGAGCGACGTGGCGAAGGGCACGAACGAGAACTCGTTCAGCTCGCTCTGCAGCGTCGGGAACACGAGGCCCACGATGAAGGAGCAGATCCAGTTGACCATCGTAGCGATCGACATGGCAGTGGCACGCGGCTTGGCCGGGAACATCTCGGCCACGATGAGCCACGGGATCGGGCCGAGGCCAATCTCGAAGAACCAGACAAAGCACATCATGCCGCCCACGCTCACCATGTTGGCAAACGGTAGGTACTTGAGCAGGCCGAGCGTCATGACGAAGAGCGCGACGATCATGCCGACGGCCGAGTAGATGAGCAGCGGACGGCGCCCTGCCGTGTCCATGAGCATGAGCGCGACGCCCGTCGAGATGACGTTGATCGTGCCCACAAGACACGTGCCCACGAGCGGGTTCTGCAGTCCAACGTTCTTGAAGAACGAGTTGGCGTAGAACATGACGGCGTTGATGCCGCTGAACTGCTGCGCGAGCTGCAGCACGACGCCCACGATAAGCGGGAAGCGGATGTTGCGGTCCGAGAGCACGGCCCAGAAGCCCATGTCGCCCGACTCGTTGTCGCTCGCCGAGCAGATGCTGTCGATCTCCTCGTACACGTCCGTGGTGCCGCGCAGGCGGCGCAGAATGTCCGCGGCTTCCTTCGGGCGGTTCTTTGTGAGCAGCCAGCGCGGACTCTCAGTCAGCAGCGACGAAAGCGCGATCTGCAAAATCGCCGGGATGATCGTGCAACCGAAGAGGAAGCGCCAGCCCGGGTGCGCGATACCATCGCTCGGGCCAGAGAACGCAAACGCCAGCAGGTCCGCGATCAGAATGCCGCTTACGACGCCGAATTGGTAGCCCGTGCCGAGCGCGCCACGCAGGTTCGGTGGCGCCAGCTCGCCCAAGTACAGCGGCACGACGACACTCACCGTGCCCGACGCGTAGCCGACGATGAAGCGGCCGGCGATGAGCATGTAGATGTTGGCGGCGAAGGCCATGAGCGCGCCGGCGACGATGAACATGAGCGAGCTGATGAGCAGCGACTTCTTGCGGCCGATCGCATTGCTCATCTTGCCGGCCGTGAGCGACCCGATAGGCCCGCCGATCGCAAAGACGGACACGCACACCGCCCACTCGAATTCCGTGTGGCCAGGGAATACGATGTCCTACACAATATATAGACAGGCAAGACAGTGAGCTTCAAGTTGAAGTGATAAGGAAGTACTACTGCCATATGGCAACTAGGGGTGGACCGTACCGGGTTGATGGCGCCCGTGACACCAGTGTTGTAGCCGAACTGGAACGCGCTCACGAGCGCCACGCAGCAGGACGCGAGCAGCGGCACCGTGTATCCCGGTTCAGGGAACTCGTCCGGCTCACCGAGCAGCGGCTGGTCTTCGCCACGCTATGTTGTCAATATCGACAGCACATACACAACACCATATGGTTCAGTCAGCATCACACCTCACCAAGATCTTTCATACACCCTAATTGAAAGGCTCCATACCGCCACGAGGTTCGTGAAGCTGCCCCAGGAGCTGCGCGATTTCAAGTTGGAGAAGCTGCGCTCGCGCTGGAAACTCTGGCGACGCATACCCGGCAGCGCCATGAACGGCAATTCCTGATACAGCCGCTTCTGCTCCTCCACTGCACCCGTTCATTCGCCATTTACATACACAACCGTCAGCATATCCACACACACACACAAAAGCTGAAGCATGGGCCATCACAAGGCAAGCCGTACCATAGAACTGGAGGTTCTGCGCCGTGTTGGAGCGCTTCTTGAGCCCCTCGGCGTGCTTGATGTCGGCCCAGCTGCCGTTCTTCGTGCCGAGCGCCACGTCGCTCTGGCTGTGCTGCATCGTGCCCGCCTTCATGTGCTTCTGTGAGCTGCTAGTGAGTAGTCTTGTGGGCTGCTGCTGCTTGGGTCAGGGGCGAAGAAGGAAATGGCACCAGAGAGCACTCGCAAGATCGTTCGACGCGCCCGTCACGGGTTTGCTGCTCGCCCACTGTAACTAACGCAGATGCAGGATGATCTCGAATAGGGCATTCTGATGATTACTATTGAGGCGAGACCTGATGAAAAACTTTATTGGCTAGCAGGTACGCTGCAAAAAGTAGCCACAGACTGCGGAGATCGCGACCAACCTGATTCAGTTTTGGTGGGTGAGGTTGCACGAAGGTACAGAAATGCAGACCATGATCTCACCCACCAACGAAGTGCCAAGCAAACAGACTGAAGGTGGCTATCAATTCCAGTTCACCAACTCCTTCCTTCAGCACAGCTACGAAGAAGGCAGAGAGCTTCATACAAGGTTTCACTCCCAAGGTATAGTACTCCCAGATGACTGCGTAGGGATTGGTCCTCCTTGGTCAGGAAGCCATCAATATTCCAGAGCTTGGCTAACGGTGTGATCCGTCAATGTCCTGCCTATGCGGCGGGGCTTACAGAGGGAGGTCAGCCTGCTGAAGAGATGGCGAGACGTTAACATTTGAAGGGTAATGATATTCAATTTGTTAGCCAGGCTCTAAATCCAAGCTTTTGATGCTCAATCACCGGTGAGTCGCTCGAGTTTCTGGAGGTCTTGAGAGGACAGTAGGTTTGGAGCTCCTTGCGCTGAATTGTTGCTTGTTTCTTGTGCGTTTGCGTTTGCGAGGTTGCTTGTTATGTGTTGCTCGCAACTTGTCTTGTTGGATGTTTTTTGACTTGTTGGATTGTGCGTGTTGCTTGCAAGCTCGCTGTGTTGTTGAATGCTTGCAAGTTCATGAGATCCGAGATATAAGTTATCAAATTTGCGCAAAGTAAGTCGAATACGATCTTTTGTAGCCACTTACGTAGGTGATAGCTACAATATCTGTGTCTTGGTTCTCTCTCAATCCAATCTCTTCCATTCGTTCCAACAGCTCCCACAAGACGCCACTTTCGCATTCGCATTCGCTGTCACTCACACCCACACAACAAATCCGCAGACCACCTATTCTCACCTACAATAGCAACAGCAGTATCTTCCAACCCCAGCGACACCACCACCATAGCTGCTGCTGCCTCTGCAACCACGCCACCACCAGTCTCAACAAGGAGCTCACAGCGTCTTCGAGGCACTTTTTCAGGACTCGGCGCCCGCGGCTGGTGCTTTGCGACCTTTTCTCCTGTGGCAGCGCTGCGGTCGTTGCTCAGAAGATTGGCAAGCCGCCCGTCGCAGGTGCAATTCTCGGGGACCTGCTATGCATTTTGACCTCAATGCACCATCACGAGCGGAGCCTGTAGAGGAGTACTACTTATCCACGTGCTGCTGCTGTTCGATGACGCAGATGACCATCTACATCTGAGTGCAAGAAGCATCTACGAAGTCCAGAGGACCCGACGAACTCAGCATCTTCCCAGCGTACATCGTCTCAGCAACATGAGCAATAAGCAGCCGAGAAAAGCAAAAGGGTCGACACTTGTGCCTACTACCCATGACTATACCGCGCTTGTGTCAACCATCCATTCTTGTGTTGTTGAGCCTTTGGTTTCTTGGTATTTGCTCTCTTCATCTTCCTTCACTGGCGTGGGGCACTCTTGTACACTTGGCTTTGCTCTTCTTCATTCACATACATAACTAAATTTCTTCATTCTCATCTCATCAACGTCACCTCACTGGCCGTGGATGTGCTCGACGTGGTTTACGAGGATCACAGCGTCCGGGGACGTGAAGTTGCAGTACGGACACCGCTCGTGGTCCGGGATGTGGCGCGAGAACTGCTGCTGGTGAGCGCTCGGACGTCCCGACGGAGGCAGAAATTGGCTTGGTGGCGCTGGTGACGCGCTCAGCACGGGCATCCCAAATTGTCCCTCCATCATGGGCACGGGACCACCGCCGCCGTGCATGTTCTCCACGTGGTTCACCATCACGACCGGGTCGGGGCTCGCGAATGGACAGTAGGGACATCCACCTTGACGCACTTGCACGCCTCCAACTGTGTGGTGCAGCCCACCAGCAGGCGTCGTGTGCGCGTAGTACTGCTGGCCATGGCTGCCTCCACTCTGGGTGATGGGCACTGGAGCTCCTCCTGCCGCAGCGGCCCCAGCTGGGTACCCATGGGCACCGCTCGTGGTGGGCGAGCGACGATTTCTTCGGGTTCGGCAGCGTACGATGAGCGCGATGAGCACCAGGAGTACGAGCGCGCCCATGGCGATGGCGCCGATGGTCCAGGGCGTCCAAATCGAACTGGTTGTTGCTGCATCGGTGTCACTTAGCGCAGCTCCAACGGTCGAGCCAATGCCGCTGGACGACGCAACGAATGCGAAAGCCTGAGTCTTCGCTGACAGCACACTGCGTCCGTAGATCACAGCTTCGACGATGATCTCCCCATCGACTCCAACGAGGCTCGCACTGTTCGCGTCGCTCTTGGCGGCCTCGAGCAGCTGGTCGTACGACACCTGCACCATCTCGACATTGTTCTTCTCGTCCCGCGAGGTCGTGTTACTCGCCGTGAGCGGCGCAAACTTCTTGGATCCATTGCGGATTTGCACCGTGAGATCCAAGTCGTGCTGGAGCATTGTCGCAGCGCGCACCGAGCCGGCCGGGTCAGTCCACACGAGCGTGGCGCGTAAGTCGACGCCACGGGGCACGGTAAACGAGATCTTGACCTCCTTCCCGTGAGCGACGCTCGGTTCGCTGCCTTCCGTCGAGTTCGGTAAGAAGTATAGCGTCGGCGCGCCACCCGATGAGCTAAACTCGGCGATGTTCGTCATGTTGGGCTTCCCGTAGCCTTGGTACATGTCCGGGTACGTCACGGCCCAGGCCTTGCGTTCGATGCCCGCACAGGAGATCGCACCGGACTCGAAGGTCGCGAGACGCTTCTTCAACGGGTCTCCACTGTGGATGATGAGCGCCTTGAGCAGCGCCGCAGGGATCTTCGTCATGCCGTAATCCACGTTCTTCACGCCGTTCTTCCACCATCCGTCGCGGAGCCACTCGTACAACAGCACCGCCAAGCCGGTGACCACAGGTGTGGCCTGGGATGTGCCTTGCAAATCGCACGTGTCGGACGATTTTGCCGTCGAGCCCGGTTTCTCCGACTTGCTCGACGTGATGATCATCCCCGGGGCCACGATGTCAGGCTTCATGCGGCCGTCCGAGGTTGGACCCGCGGACGAGAACGAAGCAACCGAGTACTGGTTGAAGATGTCCGGGCACGGGTAGTCCTTGAACGAGGCCGCGTCATTCAGCGACGCGCCAACCGAGATGACGTTCTTCGCCCCCGAAGGTGACGAGATCGTGCCTTGGCCGCTCGCCGAGTTCTCGCCGCTGTTGCCCGCCGCGACAATCACGAGGATCTCCGGGTTTGAGTAGATAAAGGCATCCAGGTCACGCGCCTGGGAGCTGTAGTCCGAGCCGGGGGTGCCCCACGAGAACGAGAAGATCTTGGCGCCTACGTCGATCTGGGATTTCATCAAGTCGCTCGCGTCCGCAGGGGTTGCGAGACTGACTGTGCAACCCGACTGGCCGATGCACGTGGACGACTGGCCGCCAATGTCCATGAACGCGATCTTGGCCGAGTCTGCTATGCCGAAATTCTTGTTCTTGCCGCTGAAGGACGAGCCCGCGAGGATGCCCGCGACGTGCGTCCCGTGGCCGCATGTGATTTCGGCCGACTCGTCGTACTTGTCCGCCCAGGCGTTGTAGAAAATTACCTTGCGCGCAGACATGTCCACTGAGTTGTACATGCTGCGAGACGTCTGGTCGAACTGGTCGTGGTCAATGTACAAACCCGAATCTGTGATGCCCACGATCACGTTGTTGCCCGAGATGCCCTGGCTCTTGGCAGCGTCCACACCCACGAGGCTCTGTGCGTAGTCATCCAGACGGCGGTGCTGGGCACCCATTCCCATGGCCTTGCCGTACACGCTGCCCTGGATCGTAAACTGCGTAATCGAAGTCTTCACGTCCACCCATTCCACCTCCGAGTCCGTCAACGTGAGTGCAACAACATGCGACCAGGTCTCCAGTTCGTCCAACGCCTTGGTGTACATCGAGCGAGGCCGGTGATCCGACTCAGCGGGCAGCTCAAAGATGTTCTCGATGCCGTTGAGATTCTTGAAGTTGGCCTGCAGCCGCGCGAACGCCTTCTGCTGGTCCGTGCCCTTCACGAGACGCACCTCAAGTGCCGGCGCCTCCGTGAGCGCCTGCATACTCAGCTGGCTGGTGCTGCGCGCGAATGGCATGAGCTTCAGAATCGCCGGCAGCTCCAGCACGCTCTCAATGCACTCGAGCGCGTTGATGCGCTCAGCGATGCTCGTGTTCACGTGCACGAGCATGATCGTGGAGCTCGACGCCGACTGGTCTGCGCGACTGAGAAAGGGCGTAACAGACTCGTCCTCACTCGTCCAGATCGTCTTGATCTTCTCAACACACTGACGCTGATATATGGCGGTCTGCGCGTTCAGCTTGATCAGCATGGGCGTCTTCGCCTCGTCGGCTTTCGCTTGGGGGTTGCTGTTGGTGACTGAGTTCGTGAACGACGACGTGACAGACTCGACGCTCGCCTTCTCGTCCACGGTCGGCAGAAAATGTTGCTGCAGGAACTCCAGTTGGCACGCGTCGTACGTCGCGTTCTCGCTCGTCACCATCGCGTCAAAGGCCGTGAAGAATGCATCGTGGAAGCCCGAGAATACGCTGCGCAGGTCCTCTTTGCTGCTCATCTCGAACGCCAGTGTCGTCGCCGACTGCGCCACGCTCTGGCACGACAGGAAGTTGATGCTCTCCACCGCATTGTCGTCATTATCATCGCTCGCGCTCCCATTTCCGCTCGTTGCCGCTGTTAAATGCCGCCGCACGACGGGGTCCACGCCCTCTTTGCACACCTGGAGATCGCACTGCGACTCGCTTGCGCGACGCTTTGCGTATACGTTGGCGACGTGCGTGCGCTTGCAGTGGTACGCGCAGAAGGCCTCGATGCTGGAGAATGCCAGCCCCTTGTTGTCCACGAGCGCGTGTTGCTGTTGTTCTGTCGCTGCCGCTGTTGTCTCTCCGCCTGCGAGCGCTGCCACGAGAAGCAAAGCGGACGCTACGAGCAGCGAGCGCCTCGTGCTTCTGGTCGCCGCCATGGCCTACGCGACGCAGGGCAGGTCAAACACGTACGTACACACACAGGAGCGCGTGGCTTGGGCTTCTCTTGCAAGATGGCGAACTGCGTTCGTTATACCCGCTGGTTATTATTATGAGCTCTTTCCGTGGAATGAAAGCCAGGTTATCGAATAATAGTTTTGTATACTGTATACTTGAAGAGACAGCATCTCGTTTCGTGAGGTGGGACCGTTTCGAGCTGACTAGGTGTTTGTAAATCCGGCTCGTGGTTAGGGTTTGTCGTCGCTTTTACACTGGAGAGAGAGAGACAGAGAGGGAAACGCATGTCTCTTCTATTATCCGGATATGTATACTAAGTTTGTGTCTTTCAAATTTTCCAGCTGGTTGACGCCGAACATACAGGCATCCTTTGGTGGTCAGCCGGCCCACTTTGGTGCAAAGTGGAGGTGGAATTAACCCACTTGGCTCTCATTCGTTGGCTTCTCCCAATTGCGAGAACCCAGCGCAGTGTGGGCGCAGGTGAGCGGCGCAGCTGCTCGTCCTTGCGACGGCTTCGATTTGCGCGATTTGCTACTGTAGTAGCGATTGCTAAAGAGGGAGTCGTTGGACCGCAAACGTGGCCATTTGGCGATTGCGAGCCAACTCGCACTTGGGAGATCGCCAACCGATTGAGGCCATCGCAATGGCCTCAATGGGGCGCTTCACACAGGTGTGTGCGTGTGCGAGAGAGGGAGCTGTGAAGAAAGAGGTGCCGCTGCCGAGTGAGTCCGACGCGCTATGAAGGACGCGTCAACACGCTACAGTACATGCGTCACTTGTGACAGATCAGCTCCAGTACCTATCTACATGCAGTAGTTAGGCAAATAGAAAATTCTCACTTGAGTTACCTAGTACTTCTTCTTGGCCTTCTTGCCGCCGGCGCGCTTGGTCTTCTTGACGCTCTTCTTGATCGACCCGCGCTTGGCGCGCTTCACGGCGGTCTCCTGCGTCCAGAGCTTGGCGCAGTAGAGTAGCGCGAGCGCCGGGAGGAGTCCCCACGAGATGGCACGCAGCACGCTAGCGCGGCTCTGCAGCACGAACAGCTCGCTCTCACTCGTCTCGCTCGCGTCGTCGTCACCACCACTGCGTTTATGAGCCAGACACTGTTGCTGCCACGCCCATGACACCTGCTGCTGAGAATCACTGGTCGAGTCGGGCACTGCGGCGTCACCCTGGTCGCCACTGGCGAAGAGCGTCACGCCCTCGGTGAGCCTTCCGACGAACGCCTGCGGCGTGAACTCCTCGGCGAAGCCCTCCTTGCGCATCCACTTGGCCATGAGGAAGTCGCGCCAGGCCTTGTGCTGCGACAACTTCTGCGTCGCGCCACCTTCGTCGTCATTACCGTGACTAGGCGACAGCATCTTCATGGCCGTCTGCTCGAACGCCGCGCGCTCGACCTTGTAGAGGAATAGGAAGACCGACTGCGTCGAGTCCAGCAGCTTGCTGCTGCCGCCTCGTTGGTGCTGTTGGAAATGCGCGCGTTTGCCGTTGAGAGGATCCAGGAACGTGTCCAGAACGGGAAGCGTCGCGTCGTCGAGCACCTGCACGTTCTCCATAATGAACAGCGTGCGCTCCGGACACGCACCCAGCGAACTCGCCAGTGCCGCGCGCAGCACCTGCTTCACATCGTGGTTCGTCGATGCGAGCAGTTGCGACGGGATGAGCTGTGCAAAGTCTAGCACCTGCACGCTGCTCAGGCGCGACCCGGGTTTTTCGCCGAAGAGTGAGGATGCGATGGCGCCGGCGAGCGAATCGAGCGTCTTGGAAGAGTTCGAGAACGCCACGAGAGCCAGTGGGTGTTGGCGGTCGTATCTGTTGATATCACAAGACGCAAGCGGATACACACAGTAGTGTGAGCAACTAATGGTAACCAATTACGCAGCGTACGGAGAGACGGGCTCGTCCTAACTGGTACTACGTACTCGTTGGTCGCGAAACGGTCCTTCACTGACTCAAGCGCGACGCGATGCACCTCTTCATTCATGCAGAGCGCTGTTGTAGAGTCACACGCACACATGACGCTAGCAAGTTGGTCAAATAGTTTGATTCACACAGAGCCACGCGTTTATTACCTCATCGACAAGCATGCTCGCGTGAAAATGAAACGCACCAAGTCGTGTATCGAGGCGGTCGAGGAGCTCGTCGTGTTTGTAGTGCGCGCACTTCTGCGCGTCTACCGATCCTGGATGCACCATCATTATCACTAGTAGCAGCAGCAGAGGCGACGCGAACAGCATCATCTTGGACGCCACACGCGGCGAAGGCCTCCGTCGCCGGTAAGCGCGCTCCATTTTGCCCCTTCGCTTCACCTTGCTTTGCGCGGCTTGTTTTATTTTTTTGCGGGCTCGCTTCTGTTCAAGGAAGCGAGTCAATCTCGAGAGGCTTCTATTGAGACGTCTCGAGTTTGGGTCGGCTGCGGAATGTTACCTCTCAAAGACGAATTTGACGGACTACATCTTCTTTTGAAGGGTATCCGATTTGCCGGCATCCGGTAAACAGAGGTTCGAGTGGGATTGATATGCTTTGCGCTGTAGCAACAACGGCGTTGATAAGACTGGACGCAAATCCTCCACAAGGAAAATGCTTATTTTGCACCACCGTTTTGCCAAAATACATGAAATGCACAATACAATGTTACTATCTTGTCAAACTGTATCCGTTGACAACAGAAGTGGCTACATCTGATGAGCATTGCGTTGCATCGATGGTAATTCGTCTCAGCACCTATATGAATGATCAACTCATCACTTGACCACTTCACGCGCTCTGATTTCACCAAGGTCTGCAAGGCTTGCCTGCAGTCGTCTGCGAGTTGGTTGGTGGGCACACTGGGCGACTCTCAAGCGTTCAGCAAAGGCGAAAGCTGAGTGCACACTGACCCTGGTCTTATCGACTCTAACGTTGCTATGGTATATTCATTCACGTCACTCGGCTTCTATGGCTTACGCTACTCTGTACTTCTATTCCACTCTCAACACACACCGCGAATAATTTGTCTCACTCCAATGGACCTCTTTGATCGGCTAGCTGACTGATAGATTTATAAGGAGCCCAGCCAGCCGCCATCCATCAACCACACAACTGACCTCATCATCAGTGCTTGCGCCCCTGCTTGGTGAGCAGCGCGGCCTCGTGCGCGTACTCAATGATCTGTTTTTCGATGCCGGCGAAGGGCAGGTGCTCCCAGGTCGTGAGGTTGAAGTGCGGGGACGCGGCTGGCTCGGCGCCGTAGCACGACTGAAACTCGCGGAAGAGCGGCGCGCTCGACTGGATGCCGATGATGTACTTATTCGTGATCTCTTCATAGCTCATCATCGTTGGCTTCTGGTCTGCTGCTGCTGCTGCTGCTGCGATTTTGTCGCTGTCCGCTTGCTCAGTGGATGGTGGCGGTACCTCCCAATTAAAGGTCTGCAGGTGGGTCCAATATGACTCGTCCATCTGGTTCACGCGGCCGTTGAGCTTCTTCGCATTGCGATGCAGAAAGAGCACGTCACCCTGCAGGTCAAACTGCACCATCGTCATGCCGCAGAACTTGCCTTCTCTCACAACACCCGCGGCTCCCGGTGGGTACGGAATCATGTGGAAATCCGTCGTGGACTTGAGCCACGCGAGTCGAAAGAGGTCCTTGTCGCCGTGCGCAAGGATGAGGCGGTCAAAGTGGTTGGGCCGGTGGAACGCATAGAACTGGAGCACTTCCATAGCGACCGCGCTCTTCCGGCGGTTGATTAGGATCTGCCCACTCTCCTGCTCAAACATGTCGACAGCTTTCATGTCCACAAGCTCCCAGAGCAGCGACAGCTCGTGGATGTTGAAAATTGTCTTCTTTGGATGCCAGAAGTCGGGCCAGAAGATCGCACTGTTCTTGGCAAACTCTTTGGAGTGGAAGAGAAATGTCGGATCCCTCACAGGCACGTTGTCGGCGTCCAGAAAGAGCACATTCTCGAAATCCGAGTTGTAGATCGCGTGGATCTTGGTCGTGAAGCCTGTGATCGTCGGGTCTTTGATCATCTTGACAACCACAGGGCCGTAGTTGGTCTGTATGCTCTGGAGAATGTCCGTCTTCCTCGGGTTGCGCGCCATCTCGGATTCGAGCACCCAGAGCTCAATGGGTAGCACGCAACCATAGGACCGAAGTGCGCGGATCGTGGCGTAGGCGCTCGTCATGAGCTTCGGGTACACTACCATGACAATCCCGTTCCCGCTTCCCTTCGAGCCCTGCAACAAGCGTGGTCGCTTCATCCTCGCCTGGTCCAGGATCTCCTGGCTGCGGAGCGCAAAGTTCGCAAAGTCGGCCGCATTCGTGCACGAGAAGCTCACGTGGTCACGCACGCTGGAACAGTTGAGTTGCATGATCCGAAAGTGCTCGTTTGTGTCTGTGTCCAGCACCTCGCAGTAGCCCGAGACGCCGCCCGTGAGTAACTGTTTGCACGCTTTGTCCTGCTCGGGCTCGCGCGCGCCGTAGGGACCGCAGCTGCCAGTCTGCTTCCATCCGAGGCACTGCAGGTTGGGTCGTATGCGTCGCGGCTGCGCCTTGCGAATATCTAGCGCGCGAACCGCCATGATGGACTCGTACTCAGTGGCCTGGGCGGCATAGAGCTTCTTGGCTGATTCGAGAATCGCCTGTAGTCGCGCGACCTCGGACTGTGCCGTGTCGCGCAGGATCTGCAGTCGTTGAAGTTCCTTGGCGTGGTCGTCCACATTCCACTCGGACCGGTCTTTCTCCGTAAATGGCGCCAGCGCGGCCGAGATCACGGCGGCCACGAGCTCACCCTGGTTGGCCTTCGCTTGCGTTGGATCAAACAGTTCGGCTGATCCAGTAGATGCGATCGCCACTGGCGGAGACTCTGCGGCCTGAACGTACTGCGGCATTGCGGCCTGTCCTGCTTGTCGCGCCACTTGTGCTGCTGTTGATTGCGCCGGCTCCTCCCTCGCTGTTGACGGCACTGCGGCGCTCGCAGGCGCTGGTGTCGTCACATATTGCTTGTTGGCGAGTTCTGACTGCTTCGTGTTCGTTCTGGGGGCGACTGGGGCCTTCGCTATTGGAGGTTCACTCGTGATCCCCAGCAGTCTGTTAATTGCCGCGAGCTCCTCTGGCGGCAGCGACTGGCGTGCGGTTTCAGTGATTACCACTGGGACTTTGCCATTCGCGCCCTTCACGATGATGACCGTACCATCACGACGTTGGCCGTCTATAGTAGCAGCGTCTTCATCGCCTAATCCGAAGAATAAGCACAACACGAACACGTAGAGCAGCAGCGCTGTCGTGACCCACCATTTGACGCTGCGCGCCATGAGCCACCGGTAGAGCTGGCGCAGCGTCGGTTCTTTATCTATCAGGCCGAAGGCGCCGCCGCGCGAGTACGAAGAAGAGGGTGCACAGCCGTCGCGCCGCATCCTGAGTGTATTCGTGTGTGATAAATGAGCGAATGAATGAACGCCGATGCGGCCACGTCAGGCGTGACGACTGGATGGAGCCACAAGAGCGAGCGAGCGAGTCGGACACGTTGACGCGGTGTTGTCGCTGCTGCGCTGTACTGGTGTTGCTGCTGAGTGAGGACGGCGCGTGGAGCTCTGTGCTGCTGTGCTAATGACTCGACGTTCGACGCGAGCGTGTGCAACGCAGGCGACTGGCAAGGAAGGCGTTTTCTGCCGCGTGCGTTGCGTGCTTTCGCTCAACCGATCGGCGGCTCACTCGCTATCCCCCGTCTGTCTGCCCGTCCGTCAGTTCAGACACAAATCCCAGTGCTCATTTCATGGTGTACTGTTCTGCTTCGAATTGAGGCTCCTCCTGAGAGCCTCCTATATCCAGTACCCTTGCTTAAACGGGACTAGCAAATACTGTAAGATGTATCAGAACGAGCCTGCGAAAATGAATACCACCGAACACTTTTGATCATTTCCTTCGATGGCCACGCACGAAGACGGGATTGACATCACGACGCCCAACTGATTACAGTACCTTCTCAGACAAACAGTGAGTTCATGCACGAGCTGGTGGTCAACAGCCATTCAGTATCACCGCCACTTGTTGCCTATTACACGCATACCGATATCCACTCGATTCACTAGCCTCATCAGGTCTCTTCGCGGCCAGGGTGACGCGATTCGGGCGTCGGCTCCTCGGTCTTCACAGCATTTTCTTCCACTACTTTCGCCTGCGGCTCCTCCGACGGCGCCTGGGACGCAGACGCTTGGGTTTCTGCCAGGTCTACATGATTCTCGCTTGGTGGCGTCGACGCAGCGTTATCAGCAGCAGCAGGGACCTTGTCTTTATCTTCTGCTGTTGTAGGAACTTCTGCGACCACAACAGCGTCAACGGCTGCAGTCGCCTCAGCAGGAAACGCAGCCACTGGGGTAGATTTCGGCAATTCGTGGTTCTCAACAGCATCGTCGACGCGTGCTGCTGAAGACCAGTGTTTCTGCTCCGGCTGAACATCGTTGCCATCTTCAACGGACTTTGTGGCGTCCTTGAGCTCGTCGACCACCGCCGAGTCTTCCATGCGGTCCTTCATCTGCGCTGGGTCGAATCGGTCGATATCTGCAATCACCGGCAGGTGCTGCGGCACTTTCTCTTTCGTCTCAGCAGCTGGTGCAGCATCAGGAAGCGGTTGCTTGTCGTTCACTTCGTCGACATGCGGCAGTGGATCCAAGCGCTTCTCCTGCTCCTGCACCGCAGCCGGTCTATTCGCTCCGGTGTTAGATTCGACGCTCGGCTCTTCTCGTAATAGAGCAAGATGTACCTCATAGCTCGGTGGTGCGACCTGCTCTACAGCAGGCGGCGCGGCAGTCAAGACGGCGGCCGTCGGCGGCTCACGCTCCGAATTAATTGACGGCTCCGGACTCCCACTCTTCTCCTTTTTCTCTTTCTTTGTTGCTGTTGGCTTTGAAGCTGCTGTCTCTGGCTCAGACAACGACTCCGTTGCATTCACAATTACCACAGTGCTGTCGCCGTTGCCATTTGCAGTGTCCACTATCGATCGCAGGACCTGCTTTGCCGCCGAGTGCACAGGGCGCCACTGCGAGAAAATCTTTTGCCGCGTGGCGTCCGAATTCACCGCCTTGCCGAACGCTACGATGTCTTCCGCGAAGCAGAGCGCACTTAGATACACGAGCACACACGCCGCGAAGAACGCGCGCAGCTGGGTCGTGCTCATCTTCTTCGACGCAGTAGACGAAGAGGAAGACGCAGAGGAGGTTGAGGAAGGCGAGCCATTGCCTCGGCCAAAAAATCCGCTGCGCCGCACATACTTGCCGCCGCCATGCCTCCGCGTCTTGCTGCTCTGATGACTGCTGCTGTTCACGCTCGTATTGTGCACACCCGCCGCGTCTCTGGCGGATGACGACGGCAGGATGTCGATCGTGGTGTAGTAGCTCGTCGCGGACGAGGCGCCACCATTGCTGGCGGATGAGGAGCCCAACTCGGACGCCCCGCGCGGCTTGCGATGCAGCGTCGTCATCATGACGAAGGCGACGTCTTTTACGTACGAGGCTCAGCTAGTTTTGCGGATGTGGACTTGTCGTCGTGGAGCGACCGCGTTGCTGCCGAAGCTTTTGTTCGGCTTGTTCGTCCTATCGGTTGTCGTCACGTCTTGACTTTTGGCTGAGAAATTTCTGCCAGATGACCAGATCCGGATAAACAGACTAACGCGAGGAGAGTGTGTATCTCACATGATAAATAGAGACAAATGACATTTTTTTAGAACAAAAGTCCGTGTGGGTAACGAAAAGCATACATAACTGATACAATTATTGTAAAATAAAGTATCCCGCAGAGTTGATTTCATCTCGAATTAATCTTTCGCCTTTTACTAAAGATTACCGTGGAATCGACTCACTAATATGCGGCTTCAACCAATTTCTGGATCCTCCCTTGTGGAGGGAACCTTACGTACTAAGCTCCTACCTCTTCCTTCTCCCCTCTTCCAATGACTCTATACTCGTAGCTATCACACCCTAGTGCAACGGATAGCATCGACAGCCGCAGTGAAGCCGCTGCGGACGATGTTGAGGACACGTGCGGACCAACAAACCGATGATCCAGCTGGCGACATCGCGCCTCCAGAGGAGGACACACTATGCACACGTGTCCTGTCGCTCTTCTTGCACAACGCAGTCAGCTTCGCCTGCATGTGCTGCAACTTCTTAGCGCTGAACATGCATACTCTTCGCCGTCATCGCTAATCTAACCCCAGGGGCGTCATCTTCGCCGGCCGCTTCTTTGCGCCATATGCGTGTGGAGCGTCATTTCCAGCACGCATCGCCGCTATCAAGCATGTTACCCAATGTCAAACGTCGACGTCCACGAACTCCGAGCCAGCAGAAGAGCCGGAACCAGTACTATCGAGCAAAACTCGCGCCAACATAGCGACGGTCACCGTCCGCACGTCGACGCAAGTATCCGCACCCGTTCTCACCAACCACCATGAGGCCGGTACCCTCGACGAGCCCATGAAACCCTCCCCCCTCCCGCCTTCTGAACCTCCCGACTACGAGTACCAGGATTGCAAGCGCCGCCGCTACAACGCCACCAGCACCGTGACCGTGATGAACATCGACACATCGCCGACTCGCCCAAGTATGCCCGCTACAGGCTTCCTCACAGATCTGATCACACGACCGCCGCCAGCAATGCTCGACCACAAACAGGACTAGTGCCAGCTCCACCTCGCAACCGAGACTCCACACATGATAGCAAGGTGACCGACTGCAGCGACGACCAGCCGACAACGGAGCACCGGCCAGCCCCTCGCCTCAGCTCCCGTCACTCACAATAACGGTGACTGACCCGCGACCGACTACCAGCGCCCCAGCGCTTCCCGCAACCAGGACGAAAACGACACAAGCACCACAGAACAAACCAGCGCCAGTTTCCCAACCCGTGCACCTTCAGGCAGCACTAACCGCGCAAGCAGTACAGCATCAACAACCCCACCACCAAACCAACCACCGACAGTCGCATCCCAGGCGGCAACAACGCCCGAGAGGGTGACGCGTTGCTACTGCGCTCTGACGGCGCCTGCAAAGGCAACCCGGGGGCTGCAGGTGCATGTGCACACCTGTCGGACCCAAGTGGAACGACAGTGTGGACCCTCGCGCTACCTCTCCCTGGGAAAGGCAACACGAACAACACGGCAGAGTACGCAGGATTCATCACAGGTCTCCAGAGCGCCGTGATCCACCAAGTACAGAATCTTGACATTGAAGGCGACAGCAACCTGATCTTGGCACAGGTGAAGTGCGAGTACGGCGTCAACAACCTGCGACTCAAGAAACTCTGGTGCCAAGCACGCGATCTGCTAAAGAAAATACAGGTGTATACTATACAACACATTGACCGCCTTGACAACAAACACGCAGCCCGCTTGGCCAACGAGGAACTACAACGCACATTGCCACATGTGGACTGTGCTATTCACAGCATCAAAGGCGCAGACTACTGGGCGACTACGACAACGGCTGATTCGACTGCAACCCCTGCGCGCCAGACGACTGCGGCAACAGCCTGCGTCACCACGACGGTTACAACTCTGACTGCAGAACAGACGGGTGCGATGCGCACTGCTGCTCACACAACTCTAACCCTATCACACACACCGACTTCGACGAGACCAGTGACATTGAAGCGGAAGGCCGACGCGACCACGACAGTGTTTTCCCTGTGCTTGCAACAGTCCCAGGAGTGGTGCCCGCGCGTCGTCCCCGACTACAGATTTGACAACTCAACGACGAGGATGGCGTGCAAGCGCACGCAGCTGTGAATGTCTTAGCCGAAGACTTCATTGCGCCCCTCGACGTGGGAGACGACTGGTCGATTGGGGTGGGCTACCCTGCGGCACTCGCCCCAACGCTCTACAGCACACTGACACCATTTGCACGCGGCTCCAACAACCGCCAGCGAGACGCAACGCGAAAGCCGCGGCCACCTCCGCGGCCGTCGCGGACGACAATCACGACGCAGGACTACAGACTCGACCAAGTTCTCGACGACCTAGCTGCAGAACACCATGCGCCATTTCCTGACCGCTGCGCTGTCGCGAAAGTGGTCATCAAGCACAAGCTGCTACGCCGCAACTTTCAACTGAACAAAAAGACTGCATCCACAAGCTGCTGGCATCTGTGAGCTCGCCCGACGACACTCCAGGCGCACTTCAGAAAACATGTCCTATCCCGAAATCTGATCTCCAGGACTATTTTGTGAGCATGAACACGCCGCGCCGAACGTTCGACTATGGTGCCACGGAAGGAGCAGCCTCCCGCACCGCCATCGAGACCCTTCCAGCACCGACCCAAGTAGCGGACAGATTCACCGACGGCATCGACGAAGAAGAAATCGAAGACCAACTACAGCGAACGACAGCCACCTCGAGCCCAGGGCTTGAAGGCATCGGCTACAACGTACTAAAGCACATCCGCGTCGATCTCCGACCCGCACTGCACACTGCCTTCCACTACTGCCAACACCACAAACGCCCTCCACGCGCGTGGAAGGTTGGAGTGGTCCGTCTTGTAACGGGGCTCAGTCCAACTCAGCTATCGCAAAAGCGAAGAGCTGGATGGATCTGACCGTTGAGGAAGCGTATAGCAAACGGAACTCGCACAGATGTGTGAGCCGATGCTTGGGTTTGGGGTTTTTGAGTCTCAGGCCTTGGGGCTTCGAGACGAGGGGCGACTTGGACCGAAGAGGAGGCGACTTGCGTGGTTAAAAGTAAATTTGCAACTGATTAGAAATGCAGGCCTGGTTCCTGCTGCTGCTCCTAATGCACCCGAAGGGCTCCTAGATGTTTTACTCGTAAAACCTCGCTCCTACATATGAAACCTACGATCCTGATATATATAACCGTGGGTACTCCGAGGTTCAACCCATAGACCTTGAACTTGAAGTCTGGTGGGAAGATTCCCTGTGATGTGATTGGCTCGCGCCACTCACATGAACCTGGCTCTTGCGTCGGTTGCGTCACCAGTCCAGTTCCCAAAGAGCAGGAACCATCATTCCGCACATGATTACGCTAGTGATGTTTACTCCATAATACACCAACAGTCTGTGCAGGAATGTCCTGTGACATCATCCAATGACGCCACCTGTGCCCATGGGTATCGGCAGTATTACCGGTATCCGACCGGTAATAGTCGCCCATGGTGCACTGTGAGGTGATGGTACCACACACATCTGCCTCCATGTAATGGCTATTTGAGGGCCCATTACACGTCTGCTGTACAAGAAGGACGGCCCCAGTATGATAATGAACTGGCGCCCAATCTGCTCATAGTCTTGACTAGTCAAGCTGCACGAGCCAAACGGTTGCATTGTGAAAGGACGTAAATGCGCTTTATTCTAAAGTACAAAATAATATCATGCCGGTTTACAATCTGAAGGAAAGAGAAAAATCAATATTCCCTGTTTGATGGTGCTCAACAAGCAGCGCTGCCGCCGAAAGCAACTTTCCATAATACCCTTCCTCGTCATACCGCATTATTGTTGTGAAGAGTGTAGGAAGGGGAAAGTAGTGGGATGGGTAGAGGGGGGAGACGGGGAATAAAAAATTGACAACTGCCCATATCAAATTATAGAGCGGCGCACGCGCTCACCCCCGCTACCAAAAATTCTACTGTGGAGTTACTCGAAAGAGCATTCCTGAGCCATTACAGCACCAGCGTGCAAGGGGCCTGCTCCGGCTCATGTCAACCGCCTCATGGATCACGGTCGACACCAGTCTCAAACGACATCTTTTTTCAATATGGGCTAGCCATTGCGTACAATGTACACTAATGTTGACCTACCACTTGCGTGTCCTTGGTCTCTCAATGGGGCGAGGGCACAGGTGGAGATCTGCCGTACACTTGGATTTCAGGACACTAACCTTCGTGGAACGTGCCCTTCTGGTCGTAGCTGATCACTCAATTTATTGTCTCTCTTGCTGCCACAGGGATTGTCTTGTTAAGCTGCCGTGGCTGCGAGCGATCCGTTCGGACTAGCGCCCCTGTGGTTGTCACACGTGTCCGTGTTGTCAAGGACATGCTACTGATTGCTCTATTGCTGTTTTAATGTCTGGGTCTCTTGCTAAGCTGAAGCCTGGCTGCTACTGCTGCTGCTAGGATCGCGCGGGATCCTGAGGTCTCTACTGGTGATCTGGGTTCCTGATTGATGTTGTTGCTGCGACTGCCGTCGCTCCGCCTTGCTGTGTGTTTGCTCGCGGTGATACACGAGATCGATATTGGTTGGGTCTGAGGGCTGCTGCGTAAGGTCGAGGTGCTGAAGATCTTGATCCTGGATGTCTGCTGTTGCTGCTGGTGTTACCGTGGCTGCGGACGCGTTGGTGTCGCATCACTGAAGCTAATATTGTTTCGGCGGCTTGAGATACTCGATGTCGTGCTGGCGCCGGAGTTCTTGGGCTTCATTGCTGCTGCTGTTGATGCTGCTATTGTTGTTTGCGAGCGTGGCGTCGCAGTTCCACGCGATCACTGGGTCGATGGTATGACGTGTGCTCGTACCGTAGAAGAGTGTTCAGCGCTGCGGCGATCGCTGTCGAGAGGTTCTGGGTTTTGCTCGTGATTGGCTCGTTGTATGGTAGCTTGTTGCGAGACAGTTGTATCCTACGGCCCATGTCCTACCCACAGGGCGTCTCCTCGAACAAGAATCAAAGAGGCAAGAAGGCAGGAACAAACAAGCAGGCTCACAACTCTCACTTTCCAACTATCCATCAACATCAACCACTTCTCTTCAAGTTCGTCTTCGTTCACCCCGTCGCATCTTGGTCTTGATGTTGCTGAGTCTTGGTCTGGTGTCGCCGTGGGCAATTTTGCGTCCGCTCGTGCTGCTGGAGTTCGGGTTTTTCTGGCTGTTGATGATGAGTTGCTCTCACTCGTTGTCGATGCTGGACCAGGAACATTAATTGGTGTGGCAGTGGAGGTTGCTTCTCTACATTCGACCGAGTGATGAGCTCGACGGACTCGGCTGTTGTTGCTGTGATATAGACTTCGGCGTAGCGCCAGTCCGACGCATCCGTGATTTCGCTCGCCATCTCACAAACGAGCGTCTGGGCGTTTTTCTTCAGCTGGTATTGAATGCGTTGCGGTAGCTGTGGCACGCACAGCTGAGACTGTCGGATCAGCACGACGCCTGATCAAACTAGAGCGCTAGATATACTGTTCCGCAGTTGCGATCGGCGTTAGCGGTGTCGTCATTGTGGTTGCCAGTTACACCTACTAGCATGTTCCACTCTTAATCTGCATTGTCACTTCGGTCGCGATGGCAGTGTCATCATCAGGAGGTCTGTCGTACATGCCTGGCCACTGCTAGCCCTCGTGGGCGATGTCTGGAGTGATCGTCGTGTTCATCGCTGCCGTTTCGTTGTACTCCTCCGTGATTGGCTCCCACGCACTGCATCCGTCCCATGGGATCAATGCATCGAGGCAGCTGGCAAACAGTGCCCAGCACGGGCATGCCGACTTGAACCAGTCCTCAATAATAGAGGACCGATGGGCGCTGCGCGGCGAGCTGGCCAAAGTGGCGGAACCCATCGACACACATTCAAAGCGCGCGTCGTTGTGGCGGAAGATAGAGAGCAGTGAACCGGCGAGAGTGCGACGGACGCACCGCTTTCTTCGTCATCGGGAGCTCGAAGCCGCATAGCTGGAGGTGCACACACTCGCAGTCGGTGGTAATACTGCCTGAGGTCGATGGACACGTGCACGTACGTACACGCGCGGAAGAACGAACGAGAGGAAAAAGAAATGGGAAGTTACAGAATGGTGGGGGCGGCGCACGCGCTCACCCCCGCTACCAAAAATTCTACTGTGGAGTTACTCGAAAGAGCATTCCTGAGCCATTACAGCACCAGCGTGCAAGGGGCCTGCTCCGGCTCATGTCAACCGCCTCATGGATCACGGTCGAACACCAGTCAGGTAAGTATGATTTGAGTACTGTTTATTACCTGTTCACTATATTGTAAAAGAAACCACACGACGTGCAATTTCAATAAAATCTGTAAACCCCGATATGATTATATTGCTGTCGCATGCCACCAACTTTGTAGTAGCACAGAAGACTTGGAAGGTGCAGGATGAATGAGCACATCGAGATTCTTGTCCATCATAGACGACTTGGTGGTGAATTGTGTATGGCGCTGCATACGTCTCGATCAAATACCACCGAGCGGAGCAAAGTCAGCCACTGGGCTCAGTCTCTCAATGGTGAACAAAGGTTATGAAAGCGTCGCCTGATGTCCTTGGCATTAGCTGCTCGTTCGAGGGTTACTCGGTTGTCACGGGGATAGATATGTGACCATGGTCCATTGGAGCGCACTGTGGTGCTATTGACGCGAAGGAAACCATTTGCTACATCACCTGCTGGGTCAGCAAGTGGAACAATACTCCCACAAAATACTAAACAATACCTCGCGAAAAAGCGCTGTGCCTGCACTTCGATAGCAATGAATGCCGGTGCAGCGAGAGAGATGGTCATGAGCGGATCGAATTGGCCGTTCGGTTCACTGGAAACTATTGTGATGGACTCCTTTTTGCTACAGGTATACTCACCCACATCATGCTCACAGGACGAAAACATGGTCAGCTCGGGTGGTCCACGAGCCCCGCTATTGATTCTTGGGTTTCGTGAGCTTCGAATAGAGCTTTCGTGGCGAAAGTAAATCGAATATGACTGGCAACATGATCGCCGCTAATGGCGCAAAGAGGTCATGAATTTCTGAGCTGGGCGGACCTCCGCGAGCAGCTCACGGGTGCCGCTAGCTCACTTCCAAAACTGAACTTCAGCTTTCGAGCCCCTTGCAATGCCAGCTTCGTCAACAGTCTCCTGTCAGCAGATGGCTTCAAATTGTAGTACGTTCAAGATTTTCTCCAGCCAAACTGCATGGAAATCATCCTCGAGCTTAGCAGGCGGCATCTTGTACTCGCTCGGCTTGAGCGTTTCTGAGTTGTGCGTCTCCATCTATGATCACTGGGAGTCCAGCAATTCGTCATTGGCCCAATGCACCGAACCGTCTTCGCGCCAGCATTAGCAATAGCAATAGAAACTTGAAACGGATGCACCTCACACACGCAAGACGATTAATGCAGTGTAGCCATTTGCCTGTCTGCTCCCTCCACCTCACCCATTATGTACTGGCTCTTCGAATAGCTCCACTCTCTACGTGACGCCGTTTCATACGGCGACTCGTGGTATCTGATGGACACGGCTGGTACTTGGCGCAGTGCTGCGAATGACTGGGGCGAATGACACATTGAATTCGCCAAAGCCTGCAGTGAGCGAGGCCTACCCTTCAGCAGGCCCAAATGAGACGCTGATCAACTCCTGTCCACTTGGGTTGCCATTACAACTCGCCACGTGTTGTAACGCAACAACATGCCCATCGCTACTCTCTGGAAACCCGTTTTGGTGCTGGATGCTTCATTTGACTTTACTATGAGAAAAGGACATGGGTTTCGGACCCATTCCTTGTGTTTGGCCCGTCCGAGATGACGCGGCTCTGTCCATCTGCTCTATCCATGTGTATATTAGAAATTCATCATACATGAAGGCTATTTTCATTTTATAAGTGACCAAATGTTGTCTACAAATGTAGTTTTTACTATACTATTTTTGTAAATTAAATATAAAACAGACGAGAAAACCAGTTTTTATGTATCTGTTAGCTTATTTCGGTATTATTGACGTTGTACTGTCACCTTTAGCTCCCCCCTTTCCCCGCGAGTGTGTGAGTGAAATTCAAGTGTGGGCCGCCGCGGACATTTTCCCGCCCGCATTCCGCATTCCCCCTCCGCCGCGCCGATCGCATCGCCAGCAGCTCAAGCAGCTCAAGCAGCTCTCAGCACTCAGGAAGAGAAGCCATGTCGGACCTCATCGCGAACGTCGTGGGCACCATGGCGGTCGAAGTCGTTGCCGCTGCGTCCTTCGCGGCGGCCTCGGTCGCGGTCGCCGCCGTGTACACGGGCCGCCAGGTGGTCAACGCGCGCAAGCGTAAGCACGCAGCCGCTCTTGCGGCCCAGGAGCAGAGCGAAGTCGAAGAGGGCGTCGAGTCCTCGGAGACGTACAGCAGCACAAGCTCCCCACCTCTGAAGAGACGCCGCCGTGAGCCGGAGCGCGAGGCGTCCCCGTCGCACGGCAAGCCGCACGCGAAGGAGACACACCACCTGCACCACGGCTCGAACGGCGCGACTTTCACGACCGAGGTCGTGGTCGACGAGCTTAAGCGCAAGGCAGTGGGCAAGTGGCGCAAGAAGATCGTGTACACGTTCTTGGACGATCGGGGGAAGGAGTCGGTCAACTACACGTACGAGGACATCGACAAGGCTGCGCGTCGCATCGCAGCGACACTACAGACCGAGGGTAACGTGCAGAAGGGTGACCGCGTCATGTTGTGCTACCCGCCTGGCCTTGACTTTGCCATGGGGTTCTGGGGCTGCCTGTACGCTGGCGCCATTGGCATTCCAGTGTACCCACCGTACCCGGGCACGCTCGCCAAGGATCTGCCAAAGTTCAACCGCATGGTGGAGGACTCGGGCGCGAAGGTGATCCTCACCAACAAGACGTACCACTTGGCGAGCAAGATGGCTACCGTTAAGGGCTTCTTCAGCGCAGACAAGAACGCGACAACGTGGCCTGCGGACGTGCAGTGGTTCACCACCGACACCATCTCGGACTCGGTTGGCAGCCTCTACAACGACTCGAAACTCAACCTGACCATCGACGACCTGGCGTTCTTCCAGTACAGCTCTGGCTCGACCTCTGCACCAAAAGCTGTGATGATCTCGCACGGTAACCTGCGCGCTCAGCTGAAGACCTGGGACAGTATCATGATCTCCGACACGCTGGTGTCGTGGCTCCCATCGTACCACGACATGGGTCTCGTGGGCTTCATCATCACTCCGTGCATCACGGGCGCGCAGTGTGTTTCCATGTCGCCGATCAGCTTCATCAAGGACCCTGCGATGTGGATGCGCATTGTGACGAAGTACAAGGCGACCCACGTGTGCGCGCCGAACTTCGGGTACGCACTTGCTGCGCGAAAGACCAGCGACGCTGAAGCTTCGAAGATGGATCTGAGCACCTTGAAGCAGACCATTTGCGCTGCTGAGCCAATCCGCAAGGAGTCGCTTGAAGCGTTCATCTCCAAGTTCGAGAAGGCTGCTGGCTTTGACCCGAAGACGTTCAACTGCGGATATGGCCTCGCTGAAGTGACGCTGGTCTGCACCGGACAAGACCCAATGGAGCGAAAGCTGCCATCGATTCTCAGCATTAAGAAGTCGACTGTCGAAGCTGAGCGCAAGGTCGTGCTTGCTGCCGCCACCGAATCAGCTGAGAATGTGATGACGCTGGTCGGCTGCGGTAAGCCAATGCCAACGTTCCGAGTTGCTGTTGTCGACCCAGAATCGAAGAAGCAGTTGAAGGAGGGACAGGTTGGAGAAATCTGGATCGAAGGACCGTCGGTTGCTGTCGGCTACTGGAACCGACCGGAGTATACCGTGGAGATGTTCGGTGCGCAGATCGCCGGTGAGAAAGACCCGAACGAGACGTACCTGCGCACCGGCGACATGGGCTTCCTTCACCACGGTGAGGTGTTTGTGACTGGTCGTCTCAAGGATTTGATCATCATCCGTGGTCGCAATGTCGTTCCACAAGACGTCGAAGCCTCGATTGAGCGTGCCCACGACCACGTGCGTCCTGGATGCACGGCTGCCTTCTCGATTGAAAAGAACCAGGAAGAAGCTCTGGTGCTTGTTGCTGAAGTGAAGAATGGCTCATCGAAGGAAATCTGCGAAGAAATCTGCCGCGAGATCGTGAAGGTCGTCCTGTCCGAGCACCAGCTTCGTTGTGAAGCTATTGTGTTGCTGCGTCAGAAGACCATCCCAAAGACTACGAGCGGCAAGATCCAGCGCAGCGCTGCGAAGTCAAAGTTCTTGACAAACAGTCTGCCAAAGCCAATTTTCGAGTACAAGTCGAAGGATGCTCACAAGCTAGCTCCCAAGCAAGCTCCAGCTGCTGCCGCGAAGCAGACCGAAGTCGTGCGTGAGGTTGAAACTTCCACTGAGATGGAGGTGTCTGCCGAGAAGCATGTTCAGAAGCCAGAGGACATTAAGTCAGAAGAGGAGATCCTCGCGTGGCTTGTGGAGCGCATCGCGAAGGAAGTCGAGCCTGCTGAAGATGGATCGGCACCAGCCCCGATTGACCCGTCCACGCCTTGGGCGTCGTACGGCCTGGACTCGATCGCAATTGTTGGGCTTTCGTCCGAGTTGGGCGAGTTCCTGAGTTGCATCGTGCCCCCATCCGCGTTTTTCCAGTACGACACGCCTTTGAAGCTGGCCAGTGCTCCTGGCTTGGCTACTGGCGAGTTGGAGACTGATGAAACCATCCAATCCTCGGATACTGAGCTTGCCAGCACGATTGAACAGATCGACGCGTCCTGCTATGACTTCAACGCCTTCCCAGAGATCCAAAACTTGTTCTCGCAAATGAAGGAATTTGAGGATGCTGGCTTGCGCGTTCCGTTCCTCGAAACGCTTACCGCGGAGAAGCGAAAGATGGTCAACTTCAACACGTACAATTACCTTGGCAACGCGTCGAACCACGATGTGGCCCTGGCGTCCAAGAAGGCGATCGAGGAATACGGCACGACCATGAGCTCATCGCCAATCGTTGGCCAGACCATGATCAACGTCGAACTTGAAGCGGCGCTTTGCAACTTCTTCCGCGCTGAAGCCAGCATCCTGTACGTCGGCGGTTGGGTCGCGAACGTCGCCACGATCGACTCTTTGGTGTCCAAGGGCGATTTGATCCTGTGCGACGCACTGAACCACAACTCGTGCGTAACTGGTCAGCGGCTGAGCGGTGCTACGATCCTCCCCTTCCCACACAACGATACCGCGGCGCTCGAGCGGATGCTGTCGAAGCTGCGGACGAAGTACCGCCGTGTGCTGATCGTTGCAGAAGGCGTCTACTCGATGGATGGCGACATACCAAACCTGCCAGAGATCATCCGCATCAAGAAGCAGTACAAGTCCATTCTGTTCTTGGATGAAGCGCACTCGTTCGGCACCATGGGCGCGAATGGGCGCGGTCTTGTCGAACACTTCAACGTCGACCCTCAGGACGTGGACGTGCGAATGGGAACAATGAGCAAGGCGCTTGGTTCAGTTGGTGGTTTCATTCTCGGATCTACCGCTGTCATCAAGTACCTAAAGCACTGCGCCGGCGGATTCGTGTTCTCCGTTGGTCTTTCTCCGGCATGTGCGGGTGCTGCCTTGAAATCTCTTCAGCTGATGACCAAGAGCCCATCCCGCACGCTGAAGCTGCAGGAGCGAAGCAGCTACTTCTTCGACCTCTGCGTGAAGGCGAAGCTGACGATTGCGGAATCGACTTTCCGTGGTGCTCCAGTTGTGGTGGTCATCATTGGCTCGACTATTGCGACTGCGAAGGCGTCCGAGTTCCTCGCTGAGAAGGGAAAGATCAACGTGAAACCGATCGTGTACCCAGCCGTCGAGGAAGGCAAGTGCCGCTTGCGCTTTTTCATTTCGTCCTTGCACACGAAGAAGCAGCTGGAGCATGCCATCGAGTTGCTCACGGCCTACCTGGCCCAAGGAAAGCTGATGTCTGCCACTGTCGCAGCCATCGAGAACGGAGCTGCGAAAAGTGTGACTGAAAATCTTCACATCGAGAAGATCAGCACTTCGACCACCATCGAGACTGAGACGTCATCGAGCGTTTTCAGTGTCGAGGAGTACGAAGTGACCTCGTCCGAGTCCGCGGTATCGTCGATGTCGTTCTCTCACGACCTGACCCAAGCCGCGTCTTCGTCATCGTCATCGTTGACTGTGAAGTTGGTGTCCCCAGCTGCCAAGAAGCAAAAGGCGAACGGCAATACCTCTGAGTCCAGCGGTCAGTCGAAGAAGCAACGCAAGCAGAAGGCGAAGGCCGCCAAGCTCAAGCCTTAGAGTGCGCACGTACGAGCTCTATGAAAACAAGGGACCTGTTCACTTCACTCCCACCCACCCTAGTAAATTTTGGCAAGCTGTTGATCCATTTGCGCTTTTTGGGCAGCTACGTTGTATGTAATGTATCTTGCCTGCACCCTCAAGAAGTAGCCCCCAAATAGAAACCCCTGTCTGCATTTTTGAATTCGCGGCGTGTTGCTCAAGTCTCCTTCGTATCTCCAGAGAACCCAAGCAAGCGCCAAGTCACCAAGCAACACTCCAGCTGACACCAGCACGCCACATGGAGTCTTCGAGACTCGGAGCAGTTTCCGTTTGGCAGTTCGCCTATTTCGATCGAGGAAACGATTCCGCCAGCACAGATCTGAATTGTCTCTGGAAGCCAATGAAGCGAATCTCACGGGTAGTTTCTCCATGTGAACAACTTGGTTGTTATCTGCGATCGCGCCAAACAAGCTGAAGACGCGAAACGTGCGACAATAGTAGCCTAAGCAAGCGAGAAGGAGTGAACAAGTGGCGCTGGCGAGCCACAGGAGTCGTACGTGAAACCAATTCTCAGTCATACCTCACGCGTCCCCAGCCAGTTAGTTGCCAATCCGACTGTCGCTGAGCACTCGAGCCACTCGAATCCAAGCCAAGCTCCGCAAACTCACGATGAACAAGTTCCTCGTGCGCGGCCTCGGCTTCTTCAATGACGCCTACGACCTTTTCGTCATGAACGTCGTCAACGTCGTGCTCACAGAGCAGTACGGCAAGCACGTGTACACGACCAACATGAAGTCCTCGGTCTCGGCCGCCGCGCTTATCGGCGCCGTGATCGGTCAGCTGCTCTTCGGGTACCTGGGCGACGTCTTCGGCCGCAAGGTCAACATGATCATCACATGCTGCCTGCTCATCTTCGGTGGCATCCTCTGCACGTGTGCGTACGGCGGCAGCGGCCACAACACGCTCTGGTTCCTGGTCATCGCGCGCGGACTTCTCGGCGTGGGCATCGGCGGCGAGTACCCGCTCGCGGCGTCGTCCACGGCCGAAGACGCGAGCTCCGTGGCGGACCGCAACCACCGAGTGGCGCTCACGTTCTCGCTGCAGGGCGTGGGCTCACTCACGGCCTCGATCCTGGGCAACCTGCTTGTACAGGCGCTGGCGAACGGCCCAAAGGGCACGAACTCCCATGAGCGCCTCGAGATCGTCTGGCGCCTGCTCTTCGGCATCGGCGTCATCCCGGCGTGCATCGTGTGCTACTACCGCGTCACGGCTGAAGAAACCGAAGCGTACAAGGCTGCCAAGGAGAAGGGCCGTGTGAACGCGAGCAATTCATCGCATGGCAAGCGCACCCGCCTCGCGTTCATCCTCAAGCACTACGGTCGCAGTCTGTTGGGCTGCGCCGGCACGTGGTTCCTCTTTGACATTGTTTTCTACGCACAGAACCTGTTCTCCGCGAGCATCCTGTCGGTCATCGGCGTGAAAGACGCATCGCTGCAAGTCGTGACGACGCAGAACGCGTTCGTGGCACTTATGGCGCTGCCCGGATACTACGTGGCCGTGTACTTCATTAACAAGATGGGAAGACGCGTGATCCAACTGCAGGGCTTCGTGGCCATGACGATCCTCTTCCTATGTCTCGCAATCTTCTGGGATGACCTCAAGAAAAACGCCGTACTCTTCATCATCGTTTACGGCCTTGCGCTCTTCTTCTCCAACTTTGGGCCGAACACGTCGACGTTCGTGATGCCGACCGAGATGTTCCCCACGCAGATTCGCAGCACGTGCCACGGATTCTCGGCCGCCATGGGCAAGGCCGGCGCCGCCATTGGCTCCTTTGGATTCTCCATCTGGGTCGAACACGAGGGCTATGGCTACTCAGGCGCCTTCTACACCTTCGCCGGTATCACGCTCATCTCTATCCCGCTCACGTTCTTCTGCATGTTCGACAACGAGCAGGGCTTCGACGCCATGGACGCCGACTTCGAGAAGAAGCTCAACAGCGCCGACTCCATGACGCGCGAGTCGTTTTCCGACGTGCCGCATGCGCGCCTCTCGGACGCGACCGACAGCAAAAGCGCCAAATACGATGACATATCTACGCCGAGCCTCCACGTCGCCGTATAGAGCCACCACAGAACACAACTCTTCACATATTCCTTTTTATGCATACCACCAATACATACACATAGCCATTTGAAAGCCTATGTCATGCGATCTGCGTGGCTCCCAAGCGCCACCAATCACCTGATTGATTGTACTTGGGAGGGAGGCGATAGTGCTGTTTCCCAATTTTTACGTCGAGCAATGATGACCGTTTAGCTTTTTTTTTTGATAAACTATGATTCTAATTCAAGGGTAAATTCCAAAAGGTGTCTCAAATTGCAATGTTTCCTCAAAAAGTGACTCGATCTGTATTCATCAAGTAAATTACGGGTAAAATACGAAATGCTATTGACACAATCGAATCCGCATCCGTATCACTTGATCGCAACAGCTATTACGGCGGTGAGAATTGCCTGCATCAGACCGTTCTGGCCCTTCTGATCCTAAAGATCACATAATGGAGCACTTTTTCGCCTATTGAATGTATCGTCTTCCCAATCTGATGATGGGCTTCATTGGTGGACATGTGAGCCTCGTTGCATAGCTCATTACTGAAGTTCATGGAGACGTCGCAACTTCAGCACGATCTAAAGACCGCAACCTGGCGAAGCAGCAGGGAACTGACTGCAGCAATACAGGAACAGCTCTCAAGCAAGGAAAGGGAGCGATCGTGAAAACAAGAGGCGGAACCTTTCGGAAGTACGTGTGTGCGTGCTCAATGTGCTCCTGGTTCGTTAATGCATCACTGAGTCGCAGTAAAGAAAAGAGCCAACCTGGCATGTGACGTCAGCCAATTTCGAGCACGTCAACTGTACAGGAGTTCCACGGTCAACTCAGCGTCAGGTTGTGGCGAGCGCGGTGGTGCGAGCGGCAGCGGTGGCAGACAACTCGGTGTCCATCCCGTCTCCCTCAGACCAGCTGAAACTTCAAGACGGATATCAGTGTCACCAGTCTATGGTGAGAAGCGCGAAGGAGGAAATCCTTGAGGAGCTGTTCGCCGAAGACACTGATTCGATCTAGTATCTACCAATCTACATGAGCGAGCTGGCTCGAGTTAACAGCAAGCTGTTTGTGAAAGTCCAGCTCGACAGCGACGAAGTGTTCACCAGGGCGACCACCGTACTCGACTCGGACCTCTTCGTCAACTACCAGCAGATATTCAGTGTGGATGCAGCACATGAAGCACATAAACTACAACGGTGCTCAGTTCATCTTTGTGGCTCACGACAGCAACATGGAGAATAAGATCGTAGCCGTGGCACTCGTGCCAGTCGAGAGTGCTGACAACTACAAGTGGTTCTTTGGCTTTCTTCTTGATTGAGGCTACAAGCTGGCAATAATCCCTGTGTTTTGCGACCGCCATACAGGCATTTTAGCTGCAGCCGACGCCATCAAGGTTCGCGTGATCTTCTGCACTCGACACATCATAGATTCGCTCACTCGGATGTATTCAGGTTGCTCGAACCCAGCCACCATTCTAGATAACACTATGTTGTGGACTTGGACAGAAAACATGCGTACAGCCAAGACGATCGAGCTTCAGGTAGCACAAGAAGGGCTCATGTGGGGTGCTCAAGCTGCGACAAGCAAGGTAGACTACGACAGAACGCTCGACATGCTGGAAAGCATCAACACACGTGCCGGGCAGTATCTGAAGGCAATCAATCCCAAACAATGGGCTTTGTATCCGCACCGAGGTACCGCACCACTGTACGGATGGAGAACGACGAAAATTGTGGAGAGCGAGCAAGCGCGGGCACTGCGACTCAAGCCGCGAAAGATGCTTTCATTCAAGTTTTTCGAGCTTACAGCAAGATCCTGATGTGCGAGTGCTACAAGCGCATTAATCAGACCAAGGTGTGGATCGAATGCGGCCGAATATTGACTTCAAGAGCTGAGGCAAAGTTACAGCAGGAGCTCAGAAGAATTTTCGACTACATAGTGGCGTTCTCTTCCTCCAGCATCGGCTACGTCTCACACAGTTCATCCAATCTGGAGTTCAGCATTAAAGTCAACCTAGACCCGCCGACCTGCACCTGCCTGACCTGGGACCAGTTCGAATTGCCCTGTCGCCATTTACTTGCAATGCTCTATGCAGGTGGTGGCGAGGAGAAGTCGATCGATTTGTTTAGCTCGTGTTATACCGTTTCGGCGAACGCGCAACAGCTCGTTGCACTCCGACTCCCGAGTGAAGATCTGCTCGTCCGCGACCAGCAACTTCAAGCGCCACCGCGCATTAATCAAGCTGAACGCCCAAGAAACGGCGCATTAGATCAAGAGGGGAGAAGAGATCGAGAGCTGTGTACAGATGCAAGAAGTGTGGAGCTAGAGATGGACACACCAAAGCCACTTGTAGATACAGATAGAAGAAGCACGCCTGATATTGGTATCACTGCATGGATGTACTGTATAAAAACTGTGATATGACTAGCCTCTGCGCGCCTAGGCCTGCTGCGGTTGTAGATTGAAGATGTTCTGAACATCGAATCTTTCCCGGAAGGAGGTCCTGCCATTTGGATTCATCGCACTGGCGGCTAGCCTGACTCACACTTCACACGGTACGGTCGCTTTCTCAGTTCTAGGTTGTGCGGCATATGATGCAGACTGTATTATGCTGTTGGATGGGATCGAACCATCGACTTCCTGTTTATTACAGGCGCTCTACCAGCAGCGTCAAAAATAAGCCACAAGAGTGTATATTTGTGACAGTCAAACTGTGTCAGTAGTCGCTGATTTGTTTCACGTGTAAAATACACATTGAGTCACTTTTTGAGGAAGCATTTCAATTTGAGTCACCTTTTGGAATTTACCATATACTTTGTAGTCTAAGTCGAATTATTTTGATTCAATACCGCAAAATAGGAAATTGAATAACTTCTGTTTTATGATTGGAAACAAAAGCAGCGAGTAACCTAGTTTTTATTTGTGAGGGCAGTTTTAGAACCTGGATTTTATATAGAATACTTAGATAAATTAGTAGAAATTTAAAGCAAAACCTACTATGAGGCTGCTAAAACGGTGGGGCGGGAATTTTGTATCAGAATCTTGCTGTTGTTGGAGTGATGGATTTTATCTTTGATTCTGTTTTACTTCTGGTGCCGGCATTTCCACATTTCCGACGCTGGTACACACGCTCGAGACGACGATGCCGCTCACCAAGTTCGACAACGCGGTGAGCCTCCTAACTATACATTCCGGGCCTGCTGCTCCCAGTTTACGCATGCGTTGCTGCTGCTCTTAATGCACACTGAGGTGCGCTTGAGAGTGACGACTATGCGCTCACTCGTGTCATGTTTGCGTCGCGCGCGACAGGAATGCTCCAAGCTGCAGCGGGAGTCGCTCCAGTGCCTTATTGGTAAGCCGCATGACTGGACCAACTGTAAGTAGGTATGCGCTGTAAGCTCATGATGCGTGCGCATGGTGTGTTTGTAGAGAATGAAGACACGCGCGAGAACTGCAGCGCGTTCTTTGACCGATACAAGCAGTGTCTGAAGGTATGACAGCTTCGAATGTATCGTTACGTACTAGCTGGTCCATGGAGAATTGAACTGAGCTCTGTTTTGTCATACCTGT
This sequence comes from Globisporangium cederbergense, assembly GCA_023334245.1. Classification (NCBI taxonomy): domain Eukaryota; phylum Oomycota; class Peronosporomycetes; order Pythiales; family Pythiaceae; genus Globisporangium; species Globisporangium cederbergense. The sequence goes on along the minus strand of JAASGO010000016.1, from coordinate 2,589 downwards.
GAACTGCGATCAGGACCGTCGTGAGCGAGAGATTGCCGAGAAGAAGGCGCGCATGCAGTCGTGAACAAACGCCATAGAAACTCCACTCATCGAGTTCTCTGTGACCGCCTCATAGGCAGATAGAAAAATATCGAGTTTGTCTCTCTCTTCCATCTATTGATCACCGCCGACTGACAAATTAAATAAGCGGCGGAATCTCCTTCACCCCGGCGTCGGCGTCGGTCTCGATGCCCACGAGGTCATACACTGCCTTGGGCTTCTTCTCCATACCGTCGGCCACCTGGTTGATAGCGTCCACGACTATGCGCTTGCGTTGCACCCAGGCCGTCTACATACAACAAATTTCAAGGCTGTCAGTCACATATCCCCACAACGAAGAGCTCCTCATTACACACAGTGTCACATACCCGGTAGGTGTTAAATTTCCGCTTGAGTGCATCTTTTCGGCCGGGCGAAATGGGTTTCTGACCAGGTTTCTCGAGCGTCGCGAGCTTCTCCTGCAGCGTTCGCTGCTCTTCCTCAAGTTGCACGAGCGCGGTCTCCAAGTCGGCGTCTGAGATCTGTGAGTTGATGCCCGAGAGCGTGGCTTCGCTCGCCTTGAGCTCTTGCTCGACGGTCACGCACTCGGCCTCCGTGTTCTTGATCTGCTGCTCGACCTGCGCGCACTCCTCGGGCGAGGGTACCGGCAACTTGTTCTGGTTCATGTAGTAGATCTTGGCTTTGCCGTACGTCTTGCTCGCGAGCTCCTCTCTGTTTATGTAGAGTGTCAGGGTATTCATACTATATGACAGCACTACTAAGAGCGCACTAAGGTACTCACTTGCCACAGAGGTCGTCTAGCACCTTGGTCAGCGACGGCTTGGCGATGGCGCGATGCATATTCTCAAACACGTTCAGCATGCTGTACGGACGATTGGTCTAACAATCACACATATTCACAGGTCAGTATCTGGATCGCCATTGCTCAAACATCAATAGAGTGATAGCATAGCAGCCACCTTGCGCATGTAGTCAAGTACTGCGCTCTTCGCGTCGCCGGCCTTCATTGTCGGCGCCGGTGCCGACGTTGCAGGTGAAGCCCCCGCCGACGCGCCGCCGCTGCTCTTCTTCGCAGGACTGCTCTTGGCCTTCGCACTCGGCTTGCTAGCAACTTTCTTCGCAGATGTAACAGCAGTAGCACTTCCAGCAGTCTTCTTCACTGCTGCTGCAGGCGCTGCCTTCTTGGGCGCAGCGGCCTTGCCTTTTGGCGTAGCGGTGGGAGCTTTCTTGCTGCGCTTGGCCTTTGGCGCGTCGTCGTCAAAGTCGGACTCTACGGCCTCGTCGTCGCTCACGGCGGCATCACTTCCGCCGTCGTCATCATCATCATCCTCAGAGGCAGCAGAGAACGCCTCCTCTTCCTCCTCATCGGAGCCGTCGTCCAGAGAGAAGTCGTCTTCGTCAAAGTCGTCGTCCTTCATTTTCGGTCTTGCAGTTGTTGCTTCTTTTTGATGAAAAAGAATATGGCGCCGAAATGCACACAGTGACTTATGACAAGATATTGACAGTAAATATATAGTACCGTAAAAATTGTATTGCTGTCACAGCAGTACCGTAATTAAGAGGTTTGGCATTTTCTTGATGACAGGTCGACACCCAGAATGAGAATCACAAAATATGAGCCAGGCCGATCGCAGCATGCGGTAAGTACCAACTAGGTGGCTCCGATGACGTACTGTAACTATTCAGCAGCGGTTGGCTTCTTCCATAGAGTTATCAACAACAACAACAAGGACACTTCCACCACAACCCCCTTGCTTTTCTGTTTCGTTCGGCTTAGGTGAATGCATTGAACAGAGTTAATCGGAACAACGCCATTCTCAGACGAGAATCTTGCAAGAAGTAATTGTCCAGGTAGAGTACCTGAGTTCTGAGAGACCAGATATTCCGGTGCGACTTGACCAGTTTCTCACGAAGCACACAGTTGGAAGGAGTCGAAGCTGCAAGTGTTCTTCTCAAGCAATGTTGACCAGAAGAGATTCGTTTGCAGTTTGAAGATGGCATGGTATATATTTGATACTTTTTGATAAAAATGAAGATTGCTTTGTCTTGTATTGCCGTGCAAGCAGAATTCAGGAGGAGGAGAAAGGGAGAAACGCGCAAGAGCACAACCGCAGAGAAGCATGTGTCATGTATGTGCCTGCACATCTGGCTTGTAGGAAGTCTGTTTGAGAAGGGGGCCACAGAATAAGGCTAGTCAACACCTGGAAAACCCCATGCAGAAGCTCGCTCCTTTTCGGCCTTTCTTATCAATAGCTGAAAAACAAATGCACTATTTCATCTTTTAAAGAGGATATCTATTTACGAATAGCAATTGTAAGCGTAAAAAAAAGGTTTATTTACCTGAACGAGCGACTTGTAGATTCTAACAATATGATTAGTAGGCGCCAGAAATAGAAGCCCCCACTCGAGCAATTTGACGACGCACAACCAACTCGCTCGTGCACAGCAACGCGGGCTTCATTGCAGAAGAAGGCAGCAGTAGCAGCAGCAGGCAGCTTCTCCCCTCATACTCGGTGCGTCCAGTTGACTAGCGTATGTTTGTGTGTGTGT